>JAVDBV010049123.1:0-19590 GCA_032619315.1 Piper longum | reverse complement strand
TGCTCGGTCACCAGCACTCGACTAGAGCAAATCCACGAGCCTGCACCCCTCTTGAGGTTTCTTGGTCTCGACACGACCATATGCTCGGTTGACCATCACTAGTGTATATGCTGCAATCCACTTCCATAACCCGACGCCATGCTCTCCCACAATGCTCGGTTACTCGATAGCTACGTGTACCATTGTTTGTTCACCTACAACTATAACACGGGTTAGCCTCGGTATGTTGTTTCCACCACTCGGATAGCCACCGCTACCCCCTCATGGATGCAGGACAGGAACAATACTCAAATCCTAGTTCCCAGTGACGCCCATGAATCAGGGCTATAATAGTAGTCCTGTTCCTACTTATTAGCATTAATTGGATTTCTACATGAGGAACATGTCCAAGAAACACTGTTGTTTGCGCGGTCTATATAGGAATAATCAGTTTTTTAGGGAAGTATGTATACTTGCATGGATCTTTGATCAGCTATGATAGTGAACGTGAAACCTAACACCAAAGGATATATGCATGCCAACAAAATTTTTAAAAAAGTACGCACATGAAAACGTAACGTAGCTGTGTAAATGGTGAAATTGTTCCTTCTCAAGGGCCTTGGTGTGAAAATGTCGGTCAATTGTTTAGGTTGGCAAACTCTAAATTATCTCATTTTCTACAAATGAAATTACGCAATAATAGTTCCAATTATTGAGCTCGTTCCATTTGATAGCTTTCCATCAAAATCACATAAAAAAAAAGGAAAAAAAATAGAGAAGTGAAAAGAATAGCAAAAAAAAGAAAAAAAAAAGAAAAAGAAAAGTAAAAAAAGTAAAAAAAGAAGCCAAACCCTGCACAAGAATAAGAATATAAAAACAGAAGGATGCCCTGGTCGGGAATACCCTCAAAATAGTGAAGAATTATGTGACCAAAAGTTGGCTTTCTAAGTTACTGATTCATAAACGGGCTTGGGGTGTGTAAGGTTACAAAATAGACAAGATCTAGGCCAATATGCTCGAATATATTGATCACTCGTTTATCCTCTGATAATTGAAAGTTCTTCAAAAAAGCAACCATGGCAGATAATTAAGCTTCAACAACTCTGTTCCATAGAAATGAAGTTTAGGGTTCACCAATAACCAAATTATTGGAGCTACAAAGTACATGAATGTTTAGGGTTCAAGCAGTAACCAAATCAATGGAACTACAAATTACATATTGCACTTGAAGTGATGATGCAATCCCACACACCCACTTGACCCTTCTCATCAGATTTGAGATATGAGAATGCCCTAAAACATCACCAATAAATCCCGTCATATAATCATTTCCACTTAAATACCGTCATAAGTTCAATAGCTTTTTACCAAAAAAAAAAAAACTTGAAATTACTTGACGGTGGCAATGTTATTTTCTATAACTGATATTTTTCTCTTTTTGAAAAAATACGGGACTGGATAGAAGAAATGGCAAGCTTTGTCAAATCAATAGGTAAAAATCATTTTCTGACAGTCGGTCTAGAGGGGGTTTTTTGCACCAACTTACCCAAAAAACTTGACTACGAACCCTGCAGAATGGGCTAGCAGTCTTGGCTCTGACTTCATAAGAAATTCAAAACTCCCACCCATAGATTTCGCTTCGGTTCATATCTACCCTGATCATTGGTATGTTGCTGTAACTTGTATCATAATTTATTTTTCTAGTTGTTTATTGGCTAAAATTTGATAGGAACGTGAATCAGCTTCTGTGTTTTATAATTTTACTTCTTTTATACATCATAAAAAAATTGGGATTTACTGACAGGTATCAAATTGGCACTTCACTTTTTTCCATGCATCTGTGGTACTACAATGAAAGTTTGAAGACCTGATCATTTGTATCCATATATGATCTGGTTTGACTCAATGCAAAAGCATTTTTCAGAAAAACTATTGGTCAATCTTTACATCATGGACTTTTAAATGATTTATAAACTTTATACTGTGGCTTAGTTTATTCATCATATAGCTGATCTTTCATTAGGATATATTAATTGCGTTCCTTTTACTTCTCATCTTTTACCTCTATTTTTTATGCTTTCTATCTTTCTGTTTTCAGGTTCCTAGATCAAGAACTTGGCAAGAAGCTTAAATTCGTAGCTGATTGGATGCACTATGGTGACAAGCATTTAAAAAAGCCTGTGCTGTTCACTGAATTTGGTTTATTAAACAAGAACAAAAATTTTCAGTTATGTGACCGTGACGCATTTCACAAACTTGTTTACGACATTATCTATGAGTCCACAAATAGGAAAAAGTCTGGAGCGGGGGCATTCCCATGGCAGTTTTTGATTGGAGGCATGGAAGAGTATAATGATGATTTTGGCATAGTCCCATGGGAGAGGCCTGAAATATATAAGCTCATAACTGGAAGCTCATGCCGCCTAACTTCTCTTAGAAATGGACACAGTCCATCAAATGG
Organism: Piper longum; assembly: GCA_032619315.1. Classification (NCBI taxonomy): domain Eukaryota; kingdom Viridiplantae; phylum Streptophyta; class Magnoliopsida; order Piperales; family Piperaceae; genus Piper; species Piper longum. The sequence continues at coordinate 17,150 of JAVDBV010049123.1, read as the reverse complement.
AAATTTAGAAGGGACATGCTGAAAGTTAAAGATGTGTACCACCTTATGCACATATTGTGGTTCTGGGTTTACTTATTCATGATGGGGTGGTCGGTTTTTGGGCAATTTGGTTTCACCAAATTCTAAGTAACTGGAAGGCAAACTGAAAATGTGTAAAATGGTGCTGTTCATTGAATCATTGCTAGTATGCATAGCATATTGCATATTGCAGCATGGATCTGTTCATTGTCTCATTTAGAAGTAATTGCGATGTCTACCCTCTGTTATGGCTGTGCATTTTCCGCAGCATACAAAACAGCAATGAAGTATAGAACACCATGATCTTTGTAAAAGAAAACTGAACTTGGACTCAAATCTTTCATACTGTTCATTCTATGTATCGTCTGGTTGCTCCTCTTCGAATGTCAAGTAAGAAACCTGTCAGACTTTAAAAGAATGCTCACAGGTGGCCGAACTAGAAGCTTGAACAAATCAAACCGGTTAGTGGGTTCATCTTGTTGGAATATTTATTAGGGGTACAGATCAAGTAGGGGTGCATTTTTATTTTATTAATTGAGATAAATGTAAAAGTTACTAACCCAATTCTTAACACATCTTAGTTTTTTCCAAATCAATTAATTGAAATAAGCATGAGTCTTACAAAGGCTACCGTGCCACCTGGTCCTTCTCAATATACTATATACCGACTTATAATAGTATGGTTTAGGCCATATACCACTTTAACCCATATCTATTTTTTAATTTAAATTTTTTATAAATCTAATTTTTTATTGAAAAAAATAACTGTACACTGTTATATACCCAGACAACTTATTTATCATCACTTTTTTTGCGTTATTATCATATACTCTTATACATTTGAGTGGTTTAATTTGATTCATTTTAGCTTGAGTCTTCAATTAATTTAGACTTTATTGCTTAATTATTCATGAGGTATTTTTATTGTATAAGTTCTAATCAATTCAATCACTAAGTATAATGTGACTTGTGACTTTAATAAATTAATGTTTGATGTTCTTAGTGTTAATTTCCATAATGGTTTAATTATTTGAGATTTTTTTTCTTGTCCATCATCAATCTACTTATGAGTGCTAAGAATTAGTGGAATTTAATTTATTTAATTTGTAATCTTAATTAGCTCTCTCCACTAAGCACTTTCAATTTTATTGGCGCATCAATTTTACTTAATTTTAGGTTTTTATTATTAATATTGATATTATTGTTGATGATAATAAAAATTTTGGAATATAATTTTACCCAAAATAGGAATTCTAAAAATTATTAAATTCTTTTTATATATTCATAATCATATTACTCCAACTAAAGTTTGTTACTTAATAATATAACTTAATAATTAGGATTTGTAGGAATTTTTATTTAGGATTGCTACATAATCTAGGATTTTTTTTATTTATGGTTATTTATTTCAGAAAAAAATTTAGACTATATATCTATCTATGTTAAAATATTGAAAAATAATAAATTTTATTTAAATATTAAAAGTTTACTCAAATTGAAATATTTTACTTATTAATACCTATTTGATTAAGATTGCTGCTTACTTTTTTTGTAAATGTTTTTTAATATTTTGGTATAACTATAGTTTTTAAATTCTTTTTTAATTTCAAAAACTCTCCAAAATAACCCGATTCCATGGCTTGCCAAATCATTCTCCATATAGCTCTATAATGACTAATTTAGTCATTGACTTCTCAAGTCATGTTATAAAAGTCATTAAAATATATTATTGTGTTCAAATTGGCTAAATTAATATTTTAAAATAATATAAATCATATATTTATTAATTTCAAGTGTTAAGAGAATAATATATTAATTTCATATATCTCTTATTTGAATAACTAAAATGTTAATATAAATGGCTCCAAGTCAACTCGACTCCATAAAATGCGAAGTCAAATCTGAGTTTCAAAATTTTAAACTATGCATAGTATTCTAATTAGGTAATTACTAGTTTTATTTAAAAATTATTAAACATATTTTAGAAGTTAATTTTTATGTTATTAATATAAATTAATAAATTTGAAGTGTACACATGCTCCATGAAATGCTAAGTCAAATCCAAGTTTCAAAATTTTAAACTATGCATAGTATTCTAATTAGGTAATTATTAGTTTTATTTAAAAATTATTAAACATATTTTAGAGTTTAATTTTATATGTCATTAATATAAATTAATAAATTTTAAGTCCACACAAACTCCATGAAATGCTAAGTCAAATCCGAGTTTCAAAATTTTAAACTATGCATAGTATTCTAATTAGGTAATTATTAGTTTTATTTAAAAATTATTAAACATATTTTAGAGTTTAATTTTATATGTCATTAATATAAATTAATAAATTTTAAGTCCACACAAACTCCATGAAATGCTAAGTCAAATCCGAGTTTCAAAATTTTAAACTATGCATAGTATTCTAATTAGGTAATTATTAGTTTTATTTAAAAATTATTAAACATATTTTAGAGTTTAATTTTATATGTCATTAATATAAATTAATAAATTTTAAGTCCACACAAACTCCATGAAATGCTAAGTCAAATCCGAGTTTCAAAATTTTAAACTATGCATAGTATTCTAATTAGGTAATTATTAGTTTTATTTAAAAATTATTAAACATATTTTAGAGTTTAATTTTATATGTCATTAATATAAATTAATAAATTTTAAGTCCACACAAACTCCATGAAATGCTAAGTCAAATCCGAGTTTCAAAATTTTAAACTATGCATAGTATTCTAATTAGGTAATTATTAGTTTTATTTAAAAATTATTAAACATATTTTAGAATTTAATTTTATATGTTATTAATATAAATTAATAAATTTTAAGTGCACACGGTGCATTAAGGAGGTCTTCGACTGCTTAAAATTAAAACTTAGAATGGGACAAATATAAAACCTGAATTATGAGCGTGTAAGCAAAACATAGCTTTTGTTCCCTGTTACGAATAAATGTATAAAAAAGTTTCCTGGGTTTATGTTTAACTAATCATACAAAAGAAAAAATATATATATATGCAATTGACTTCTTAACCAAAAAGTATTCATGCCTCTGTTCATACCACTTTAAACCTTAAATTCCCACCAGATTTTATTCCTATCCAAGTGCACTTTTTTCCTTTCTAAATCCACAAGCATTGTTTAAACTGATTGTGTACTCTACTGTAAACATATTGATTTGACATGGTCAATGTTGTCCGAGTAAAATTTCTGGACGGTTTACGATTGTGACTTTCACAATAGATCACCAATGCCTTCTTTTTCCAACGCACAACATTTTCAGCATTGTGCATACGCATCGAAATGTTTTTTTTTTCGTTCCAAGGAACAAATGATCAAGAACCTCGGTGTTTCACTTTTAATCAGTCTCTTTTTCTTTTACTTTTTTACCCTAAGTTTTGCTTCATTCCATATAAAAAATCTATCAACCCATTTATCAAAATTATGTGCTTTGCCCATCTAATCCGCACTTTGATTGCTAAGTTAAGCTGATGTTTTGGGAAACGTTAATATTTATAATTACTAATTTTAACTCCAATTATATATTTAAACTTTTATTAATAAAAGGTGGGGAAATGTAGGACATATAACCAATGAAAAAATTGTTATAGTCTATTTTTTTCATTCAATTAAAGCCAGTTTTTTAAATCAGAACTTATCTATGAGAAGTTAGGCCATTAAAGTCTACCAAATTATTTAATGAGTATATCGATAAGATATGCAATCTACCTCTATTTTCAATAGTACAAATGTAGTATGTGCTCAATCTTGATTTGAGTTTGATGTTGTTCCTGGAACTTGTTAGAGTATGCAACAATACAAACCAAAGTTAATGGAATCCATTAATCAAGTAATAAACAAAAGTGCTATAGATAAATAAAGAGAAAACACACCATAAATTAATGTTGATGATAAACTAGATAATCCACATAGGAGTAATTCCACTATGAGAAAGATAAAAAAAATTACAATTTCTCAATCTCACCCTAGAAGCAATAATTGCCTCTAGCACTCAGCACCCTCATCCTTTTGGCAAGTTATTGTATGTTGTTTAGATAGTGAGACGAAATACACCGTTATAGGTGAAGAAATCACTCAAGGATGAGTTCAAAAAACTTCCTTGTTTTCCTTGTCCTTTTCGCCTTCCTATGTTTTCTTCGTAGTCCTCTTTGTACCACCTCCATGCACCAAGAGACTTGAAATCTTTAAATATGCTCCTTACTGAAAAAATATACTCTATATTCTTGAACCAGCGTGGAGACGCCTTGCACCAAACCAACACAATCCTCTGCACCAAGCCAGCACGGTGGTAGGGTTGCAATGTCACCTTTGCATAGAGTCACATCAATGAAGTCTAAGAAACACTTGAACTTCTCTTAAGTAACTGGCTTGGTAAGCATGTCTGTTGCATTGTCATTTGTATGAATATGATTATTTGCCAAATGAATTGCACTTTGATTGTCACAATTGTGATGCCTAATTATTCCACCATACAATTCAACCATATGGCCTCCTTAGCACGTTCAACTGTTGCCACATCTGATAAAGATATAATTGGTTGAAGTGTAGACCGTCAGCTAATAGCTCCTCCACTTAATGTAAATACATATCCGGTGGAAGACCTCCTTTGATCAAGGTCTCTTGCTATAACACTCCAATTCGGGTCCACTCCCAAACCGAACTGGAATTGTTACAGTGTATGACATGATGAATGAACATGATCACAACCTGCCATAAAAGGAACAAGACAAAGTACATGACAACAAGCCAAATGGATACAGTTTAGGTAGAAATAGCCCACCGATCAAATTGGCTAAGCAATTCTTTTATACAACATGATCAACATGATAACTAGTGAATAAGCATCTAGTGATATAATTAATGATTAAAACATGAAGGGTAATTTAACTCATTAACAATCAATTACATGTGTAACAATTTGATTTAGTATGAGTGACATAATTTGCTACGCAACCGCAAATGTCATAAAATGAATAACACGACAATGTCATATTTTAATAATTATCAATGATTTGGCCATGGAAGAAGTGAAACTATTAATAGTCCTATATCACAAATCAATCACATGATAGCACATAACTTGTAAGTCTTACCACTACATTATGAACGACACTTCAATAGTTAAGTAATTTTAAATAGTCCAAACATGGGAGATATAATTTATTAATACTCAGGTACAACATGTTAAATTTCTAATTTCAACTATCACAACTATTAATTCGTATATCGAAGTTAATAAAAAAGTTGTCATCATCAATAATGTGCTTAATTTCATGATCGAAAAATTTGAATTATCATTTATCACTAATAATCATTAAATTACATAAAGGAACTCATCAATCAATAGGTAATTATCATGAAATTACAAAATTAAAATATCAACAAAATTATGAACATTTAAAATAATAATGAATTATATGAATAATTATTGAAATGAACTAAAAAAAAATTGAAAGAGGAAAGGGGCATCTCATAGTGGTTCAAGGAAAAATCGACGACGGCGGCAATAATCGCACCTGCTGCTGGCTGCCGAGGGATTGCGGTCGCAACTGCCACATGGTGAAGAGAGGGGAGGGTAGAGCTAGCCAAGCAAGGGGGTAGGAAGAGGAGGCCTGGGGTGGATACTGGATAGCGGCATGAGTGGCGGCGGTGACGTATAGCCGAGGGCAACATTAGGGCAGCGGGGAAGGTAGGCGGTCGAGTGGGTAAAGAGGAGAGTGAGCAAGGTAGAGGAAGGGAACGGAGGTGAGGAGAAGGGAAGGGGGAAAGGAAGCCAGTTGGAGGTGGCCACTGGCCGGTGGCTTTGCTGGTTGCCGATGGCAGTCCAAGAGCAAGGGGTGGTCGACTAGGGTTGGGGTGATCGAGCACGGGGAAAAGAAATGGAAGGAAGAAGAAGGGGCTAGGGGAAGGGAGAAGGACGAGGAGACAGTGACTCCCAGTGGCACCAGCGGCAAGGTGAGGCAAGGGGGAGGGGGTGGTCAATGGTGTGGGGAGGAAGGGAGGGGGCAAGTGTTGGGTTTTAGGGGGAAATAGCGGAAGGTAGTTTAGGTTTTTTTTTTTCCAAATTTACCCTCTGCTAGGATAAGTCCAATTATGTGTCAAATGATAAGCTCTAAAGGGTATCAACGCAGCCAAAAACCCTAACCAAGGTGTCCTAATACGATCAATGGCCTAAATTCTATGATCCAATGGTAAAATAAAGTAAATAGATCACACTCTTGTACATGATGGTAACTCAGTCTGCTGCTGTGTAGCTGACACTATCATCATATACTCGAGTATATATGAACCCTCATAGCATGTATATAGTCGGCTTCAACCTAACGCACATGTTCTGAAAGCTGAACCGACTCGGACAAACGGTCAAACCAACCGGGTGGCAACTATAAACTTTGACTCGGGTCACAGGTGGCATAGTTTGAATCTACAAAACCAGTTAAATTGCAAGCACCATGAGAATATAAAATTTCATACCTTGTAATTCCCCTCAAGTATCTCATAATTCATTTGACTACATCCCAATGCACATTCCCTAGGTTGGACATATACTTGCTTACCACACTAACCACTTGTCTAATATCTTGCCTTGTACACATCATGATATACACGAGACATGCAATAGCCTGGGCATATAGTATATAAGATATATCCGCTCTAGCCTTATCTGTTATAGGACATAACAAAGTAGATCACCTCAAATGTTGTGACATAGGAGTTGATACCGGTTTTGATTTATCCATTCGAAACCTCTCCAATACTTTTTCCACATAGCTACCTTGAGAAAGCCACAATTTTCTATCTGTCCTCTCCTTTTTGATGTCCATGCCAAGATTCTTTCTAGCTTACCCCAAGTCATTCATGTCAAACTCCTTAGATAATTTAGACTTAAGCTAGTTCAATTCGGACATATTCTTAGTAGCATAAGCATATCATCCACATATAACAAGAACTAATATATGCAGAATTATCAAGAACCATAAAATACACACAACTATCATATCACTTCTAGAATAGCAAATTGTTAGCCTAAAAGAATCAAACCTCTTGTACCATTGACGGGGAGATTACTTCAACCCATATAGTGATAGTGATTTCTTCAACTTGCACACCATATTCTCCTTGTCATAATCCTTGAATCCTTCCGGTTGATGTCAATAAATTTGTTGTTCTAAATCTCCATGAAAAAATGTTATTTTCACATTTAGTTGCTCTAACTCTAGATTATGAATGACTGACATAGCTAACAAAATTTGAATAGATGTGTGCTTTACTACCAGTGAGAAGATTTCATTATACTCCTCACCTTCCTTTTAAGCATATCCTTTTGCTACTAACAGGGCCTTAAACCTTTCTCCATTTTTTTCGGATAAACCCACTTACATCCAATAGCCTTTTTCCCTCTTGGTGACTCCACCAAAACCCAAGTCTCATTCTTGTGTAAAGACTCGAGTTTTTCTTGCATAGCTATCATCCATGTGTTTGTCTCCTTACTATTTATGGCTTCTTTGTAAGAAGTTAGATCACCATCTCCAATTATCAATGCATAGGTGACAACATCCTTGAACCCAAGCCTGGTTGGTGCCTTATAACCCATCACTCTCGATCTCTGACTAAGGTGTAAGTTTCTAATGATTAATCAATATGGTAAGATTGATTATCACTAGAGATTACCTCATCATGGCACGGTTCAACATCCACCACCTCAACTGCATTCTTTGAAGTTATCAGAATATCTCCAAGTTCAACTTGCACCATTGTCCTTCCATCATCTCTTTTTTGTAGTTTTCCCTCCTTTAGCCAATCAGGCTTCAACATCTCCTCCTCATTGAACACAACATCCTTGGTGATTATAACCTTATGTGAGGTTGGATTTCATAGATTGTAGCCCTTACTTTCTTTCTTAAACTCGAGAAAGATGGTTCCCTTTGACTTGGAGTCTAGCTTGGATCATTGTGAATCTTGTATGTGCTTATAACATTAACAACAAAATATTTTCAAACAAAAATAGTCTATTGGTTTCCCTGTCCATACCTCTTCTAGAGTCTTGCCATCTAGTGTAGTATGTGGTGATGTATTGATGAAATAACCAGACATATTCACTACTTCTGCCCAGAATACCTTGCTCAAGCCTACATTCAACCTCATGCATTTAGCTCGTTCCAGCAAGGTTCTATTCATCCTTTTTACAATATCATTTTGTTGAGGAGTGTATGGTGTAGTATAGTGTCTTGTAACACCTTTCACCTTGCAGAAATCTTCAAGCGCCTTAGACTTGTATTCCCCTCCATTATCAGACCGCAAATATTTGGCCTTCTCCTTGTCTATGTGTCTGCTTTGGTCTTCCACTCCTTGAACTTTGTAAAAGCCTCATACTTATGTCTACTAAAATATATGCAAACTTTCCGAGAGAAATCATCAATGAAGGGGATAAAGCAGATAACACCTCCATGCCATTTAACCGGAGAGATACCTCACATATATGTATGAACATTGTCCAAAATATATTTAGGACTATGAGCAAGTGTATCTTTACTTGTTTTCCAAGCACACAATACTTGAAAATATCGAGATTGCATGTCCTCATGCCCTTTAGCAAATTCTATTTTTTAAACTCCGTCGTGCCTTTGTTGCCCATATGGTGAAGCCGCATGTTGTAGTATTGCATTATTATTGTCCCCATTCAATTGGGACGATAGCATGTCCCCCACCAATGATGGACTACCTTTCAACCGATACAAGCTTTGGCTCTTTAACCCTTTCATAATTATTATGATACGTTTAACAACCTTCATGACTCCATCGCTCAAAGTGATTTTGCAATGAATTAGATCCAAGATACCTAGTGATATCATGCACCTTAGTCAATGTCCAAATTGTTCCATCAAACATGTTGATTTTGATTATATCAAAACCCTCTGTCTTGCATGAAGCATTATTCCCCATCAAAATAGAACCACCATCAAGAGGCTTGTACTCATAATCAAGGCCTATTAGGACTCATGTGAAAAGAACAATTAAAGTCAAGTACCCAACAATCAATAAGAGCACTTCTCCCATCTAAGATATGAAGGAGATCACCATTATTATTGTCATCTTCAGCCAATTCAACTTGATCATTACCGATTTCATGCCACTTGTTAAAGGCCACATTCCTCTTTTTGCAATTTTTCTTCAAGTAGACTTTTCTTCCTGCAATACAATTTGCTTTTACCCCATGAGTTTGATCTTGACCTACTCTCACTCCCCTATTGCAAGCTCTTACATATAAGTTGTTGCTTGCTTCCCTTCTAGACTAATTGCTATCATTACTCACAAGTTCATTAGATAGGAAAGCTACCACCACATCTTCATAAGCAATTGAATCCTTCCCATACAAGAGAGCGGATCTTAGCAAGTTCTTGTCATCTTCTTCAGCCTTTAGGTCAACACTCAACAAGTCTGTCACCGCCTTATTGAACCTGCTAACTTGAGTCTGCAAAGAATTAGAATCAACAATCTTTATTAAATTTTTTTTTTTATTAAAGACTTTATCATGTAGAAGCTCTCCAATTTTGCCAACAATTCTGGAGGTAACTTTATTTAAAGGAAGGGATAGGCAATATCATCAACCAAATTTAGTCTAAATGCATCACACACCCTTATCTCCAATTCCTTTCAATAATCATCTCTCATGGTCTATGTAAAAGCTGTGATTCGAATCAGGGTTTTATAGTCTGAACCGGTCGGTTCGACCGTTATTTTCAATCGAGTCAAATTCAAAACACCTATACTGAGCTGATACCAGTCTTTTGTTATGAACCATGAGAGTCATGTGTGCCTAAGTATATGATGATAACATCAGTAACACAACAGCATAATGAGTTATCATAATATATGAGTATGCCTGATTTTTCTTTATTTATTTTAATTAAATCGTAGAATTATTTTTAGGCCAAATAACGTATTAAGATGCGTTACAGGCAGTTTGGGTGGGTTATTAGTTACAGAGCATGTCATTAATGTGTATTGTATTTTATGGGATTTGTTTTCTTGTTCTCCGGATTTTTATAATTATCATAAGTTAGTATTATTTTTTATTCGAGTCGGAGTCGAGTCAAATTTTACATTACGAGACAACCATTCATTTTTGTCACTGACCGTTCGTTTTTCTTATTGACCATTTTTCTCACTGACCATTCGTTTTCTCACCCTGACAACTATATATTCCATACTTCTGACACTGTCACCATTCATCTTTAGGCCACAACTTTGTCGCCGTTGCCGTGTGATTGACGATGCCGTATGATTGAAGATTAGGTATAGACTTTTATCCGATTTAATTATTTAAAATTTATAATTATTAGCATAGCATTTTACGAATGATTAACTGTTGTTAGGAATGATTAGCTGTTGTGATAAACGTTTGATTGTGAATGAAGTGATGATTTGTATGATTTGATCGATAATTAGTGATCTAATTAAGTAAATTAAATTTGATCATGTTAATTGAATGTTACGTAACTTAGAAATACGTAATAAAATTTGGATGAATAGGATGAGATATTTTTATATTGATGATTATTTGACTATTGTTAGATAATGATTGTATTGTATAAGTGATTAGATGATGACTGCATTGTATGAGTGATGGATTTGGATGAATAGGATGAGAAATTTTTATATTGATGATTGTTTAACTATTGTTCGATAATGATTGTATTGTATGAGTGATTAGATAATGATTGCATTGTATGAGTGATGTTCATGTTAAGTTGATGTATTATTTAGTTAGCGGGCATTAGTTTCTAGATTTGATGTGTAGGTGCGAAGTAGGAGCTCACCGCTTATGCGCATGGATACGCTTGGAGCTTCTACTAGATCCGTTTAAGACTCTCTCTCTATTTATCATCTCTTTCTATCGTACTTTGTTTAGAATTGGAAAGAGAACGTGTCGAGTAGTGGTTTTATCGTTTCCCACTCTACACTGGTCATTTAGCCGATCGTATTTCCGGATTAATAATGCCAAAGGATGAGATCTCTCGAGTATGTTTTCGAAAACAAGATCCACCAAAAATTGTCTTCAAGCCTATTTTATGAATCCCTACCAAGACCAATATATATATAGTTTTCACATTTTTTTCGACAGCCACACAAGCGTGCATGTGACAACCATGCGATGTAAGTGGGTCTGGAAGTAAGTAAATGATGAGATTCTAAGCAATGTGAATGATAAGATTCTAAGCTATGAATAGAAATGATGATTTCTAATCTATGTGAATGATGAGATTGTTTTCGATTATTCTATGACAAGCTATGAATGTTTAGCTTGTGGAACGAAACTAGAATGAAAGTGAAATAAAAATGTCATGTTTTAAAATTTTATTGATATAAATATTTATTATTGTTGTGAATAGGTTGGCCCTATTGCACTTTTAGGAAAGACTCGTCTATTTTATTTTATTTTATTTTATTTAATATTATTTATTTTCGAACCAGTTTTCATGATTATTCTATTTGTGCACAATAGCATATCATGGCATGTACATAGGGCCATATTAGAACCCAAACATCTCATTCATGCATTATATACTTGCACTACCATTTTAAGACACCGAGGGGAGATCCAGGTCTACTTAACCAAATCAACTAATTTGACGAACGATTTAATTGCCGGTGACATTTCCGGGTCGGTTCATGGGTAAACCGAAACAGGGTGTTATAGTCTAAGACTTCTTTTACCATGGAGCTCTGAGAATTCCTTGTTGTGACACCAAATCAAGTATTTTACCTTATCATAAGACAAAATTATTTATGCCTTTAAACTTCTCCGTATCATACTTGATATTTATCGACTTGATGTCCATTAGAATACCCACCAATTATGCTCTTGGTACCAGTTTGTTGTTTCTAGAACCTGTTACGGTACACAGCATTATAAACTAAACGTAATGGAATCCAATTATCATGCAAAAATCAAAATCACCATAAAGAAATAATGAGAGAATACACCATAAATTAGTGTGGATGACAAATTGTAGAATCTACGAAAAAGATAAATTGCACTAAGAAAAAGATCAAAATAGTTAAAATTTCTCAATCTCCCTCCTTCACCTTAGAAGTAATAGTTGCCTCTAGCACTGAACACTCTTCCTAATGGCAAGTTACTGTTTGCTATTGAGACATTGAGACGAAATACAATATTTATAGGTGAAAATACTCAATGATGAGTTCAAAAACCTTCTTCATTTTCACTTTGTTCTTTTCGTCTTCCTATGTTCTCTTTGTAGTCCTTTTTGCCCGTCGTCTTCCATCATGCACCAAGAATTTTGAAATCTTCATTTGAAAATGAGACAAAAGGGCTTGCACCACATTGGAATTGACCAAGATGGCGTCCAAATGAAACTTTAGTGATCTTTGAAATCTTAAACACTCAATTGTAAACATTGAGGAAGTTTCCACCCACTCAGTTTCCATTATATAACTAAAAGAAGCCACTGGGCACTAGCTAGCCGTTGTAGGTTAATTTTTTTCTTCAACACTAACCTTGCAACTTGGCCTTTATCTCTAATTGGATTCATCATCACATTTCACAAGACCACCCGCATCCTTAAGGCCCTTGTATAAAAGCTTGTTGCTTGATATTGCATCTTTAGTCATGTTTTTAACTTTCTTATTTCCGTGATGACTAGTAGTGTACTGCTAATCACGCTTGCCAGTCACCACATACACCTTACATTTCAATAGTTCTAATCAAAATTAATGATCTGTTCTTGTGGGCTGTGCAATTATAGGGCATAAAATTACATTATTAAACATGCATAGAGTCAGCAAATTCTTGCAGCTGCACTTTCCCGGTTCCTATGTTTTGGAGGTGGCCTTTGGGTTATTGCTTTTTCAGACTGGATTCGGACGTTTGGAGGTGAACATGAAAACAAGGCTCTGGTGACGACATAATCCATCACTGATATGATGGTAATTTGAAGAAAATTTTTTTGATAATATTTTTTGTGGCAAATCTGTAACATCATGACAAATTTATCATCATTAATATTGCCCTATTTGCTTGTAGTATTCAAAACAATAGTAGTTTTCATTTGTTTCAATTTGTTATACATTTATGTTTTTGCTATTAAGTAAAGCATATATAATATTGTAATATAACATATAAATTATAATATTGTGAAGAAGAATGTTGATAATTTTTTTGTAAGGTTTAATCAAAGATTTACGAAATAAAGAAAGTTTTGAAACTCCTTTTTTATTCCAAAAACTCTCCGCATGAGACAACTCCACTCAATGATTTTTTTAGTGGAACTCATGAATGATTCTCTATTTAGAGATTTTATGATAGACTCCCAAATCAGTACTAAAATTAGTAATTAGAACATATTACTTCTCTTCTAATTTAAAAGGCTAAATTGATATTTTAAAACAATTTAGATTATACATTATCCACTTCTAACGTCAAAAAGATTAATATAGATTAACTTCAAGTAATTTTTCATTTATTTTATTGATAAAATATGTTGTATAAATGACTTCGATGTTGCTTGTGACCGATTCCACTCGTGGCATGGCCGAGTTAAGTCCAAAAACGGACTTTTTTAAGCACAAGATTTTAATCTTTCCGTGGTCAATGGTGAAATCTTAATATGGTTTGAATGAATAGACAAAATGTCCTTAAACTAGCTGAGCATTTTCTTCCTTTTTTTTTGAGCTTTTTCCTTTATTTTCCTCACTTGCAGCATGGAGAAACAGCCCTCTATGCTACTAATTATATCTTCAAGATCATTGCAGATGCAGAAATAATATAGAAATTTTTGACATGGTCAGCTTAATTGATCAAATGATGTTAATATGCAACCCCTGCTGCCCGTTCGGAAAGAGATAATTTGCTGATATAGGAGCCGAAAGGATGGATTCCTTAATCTTTTTCAGAACTTCATCAAGATTTAGTTCAATTTTTAAAAAATATGTCTGCAGCTCAAAGTGGGAAGCAAGTGGGTTAATTGGGTTGAGAGACTGCAATCTATCACTAAGTATGTATTAACTTGAACTCCTCTTTAACTCCCCACTCCTGCTCATGGGCAAAAAATTTAGGTCCTTACATAGGATCGCACAATACTTGGTGGCATAAAGTTTGGTGTGATCACTTAAACAAGCCTTTTACATATCTTGCAACACCCTAGCCGAAGTGGGGCGCATTGGCCTTTTCATGCACGCTAGAGACATGGAGGGATAATGGCTGTGAAAAAAAAAGAAGACAACCCAATTCTTGTCTTTCATCAATTTCTTGCCAGATTTGTCTTAGGCCATTTGGGCCCCCAACGAAGCACTGACACCATTGTTGGGCCCTTTGAGCCCCCAAAAGGGATTTACAATATGTGTCACGGGCATCTCTTAATCCATAAATTAACTCAAAGAATAAGGCTTTCTTATTGACTTATATACAAGTCACCAACATCATCTATGACTGATGTGAGACAAATCCAACAACCCCCCTTCACACATTATACGTCCCTGAAACCATCATCGTCTGACAAACTCCCTTTAAATCAAACGACACCCACTTTCCTTCGAATCATTAGGTAGAACCCATAAAAAAAACTCCGACAATTGGCATAAGCAAACACTAAATCTCCTAAGATCGTAACCAGGCTCTGATACTACTTTTTGGGCCCTTTGGACCCCCAACCAAGCTCTTATACCACTTTTTAGACCCTTTAGCCCCCAACCAAGCTCTGATATCACTTTTTGGGCCCTTCAACCAAGCTCTTATACCACTTCTTAGACCCTTTAGGCCCCCAACCAAGCTCTTATACCACTGTTGGGCCCTTTGTGCCCTCAAAAAGAACTTACAATAGGTGTCACATGCATCTCTTAATCCAAAAATTAACTCAAGGAATAAAGTTTTTTCATTAGCGTATATACAAGTCACCAACATCATCCACGACCGATGTAGGACAAACCCAACAATTTGTTATCAAACCATGCATTAAGAACACTGCTTATTGGTTCAGTTGACTTAGATTGACCCTTCCCCATTTTTAAAGATTATGAATGGATAATTCAATAGAAGGCAGATTATTAGTGGTATCTCAATGGAATCCCACTCATATTCTTGTTAAACTCTTACCGCTCCCTTTTGAGAAATGTTTGAGAAAAGGACTTTTCCCACTTTCATTTTTTAAGGGCTCCGATGAGAAACATGCATGGCAGACAATGGGCTCTCAACTATTAAGAATGGAAATCAGCCGAAAGATTTGGTTGTTGTTTGCACAAAATTATGGCACGAGTCTGGCCTTTTGCACAAATTCGGAAAAAATTAAAATAAGGGTGCTACCTTGCTCATTGAGGGATTATGCAGTGCAAATGTTAGAGTTCGGGGCTACACCAAGGCTCACTTGTCACTAAAGGATATCACAATTAAATTAACTACTAAGTACAAAATTTGCATAAAAAAATGGCACAAGTTCAACTTTTAATTGATAATTGCTTTGAGGTACAAAAGTTTACAAAGAAACTCTCAATTGCAAAAACTCTTTCCTTCAGTCCATTGTAATATGAGGCAACCTTGAATTAGAGATTTAACTCAACAAAGAGAAATGAGTCTGTAACTCATCTAAGCCAGCTAAACTGAGTTGGGAAAGCACATGGACTCAACGAGTCTAGCAAATGGGTTGAACCGAGCCGGGCGAGTGCATGGACTCAACCACACTAGGCTAATAAAGAAACTAGACTGAGCCGGGTGAGTACATGGGCTCAACCAGAAGCAAAGAGACTAGACTAGGTTGGGTGAGTGCATGGACTCAACTAGACTAAGGTAGCAAAGAGACTAGACCAAGCCAGGAAAACACATAGACTCAACCAAACTAGGCTAGCAAAGGGGGCTAGACCGAGCTGGGCGAGTGCATAGACTCAACTAGACTAGAACAAGACTATAAAACCCAGGACCTGAGGTTGGGTTTTATACTATGAACTGGTTGGTTCGACCCTTATTTTCAGTTTGGTCAATTTTAGAACACACAAACCGAGCTAAGACTGGTCATGTGTTGTGAACCATGTGAGTCTGTGTGCCCAAGTATATGATGATAACTTTAGTAAGACAGCAACAAAATAATTTATCAGAATATATGCGAGTACGCCTAGAGTTTTATTTATTTATTTTAGTATTATATCATAGAATTATTTTTAGGCTAAATAATGCATTATGATGCGTTACAGACAGTTTGGGTTGGTTATTAGTTATAAAGCATATCATTGTGATGTTATGGTGTGTATTATATTTTATTGGGATTTTCCCCTATTTTTTTAGATTTTTAGGAATTATTACAAGTTAGTTATTAATTTGGACTCGAGTCAGAGTCGAGTCAAGTTCTATTTACGAAGCGACCACTCGTCTTCTTCCCTGACCACTGGTTTTCTTCCCCTCTGATATCTATTTATTCCAAACCCTCAACGTTACCTCTTTACCTATCGTCGATTCTGCCGCTGGTGATAGTCGTAGTCGTGATCTAATCACTAGTTCAACGTCGGCGATTACTGACGACGCGAGATATAATTAATTTTGACTTAATTTATTAAGGGTAATAATTATTAGCACAACATGATAGGATTAATGAATTGATGAGTTTGTTATTTTATTATAATTAAAAATATGAAATTTACGTAATTGAACTATAGCTAATACTAAGAAACTAAATTAGGTAAACTAACTAATTATCGTAATTTAAGGTAACATAATATAGGAAAACTTATTTGTGATTAATATATGATGATGTGAATTGATATATGATTGATATGAGTGGTTGTGTGAATGCATCATAAGCGAGCACTAGCTTCTAAATTTGATGTGTAGGTATGGATTAGGAGCTCACCGCCTAGGCACATGGACACGATTGTAGTTTCTGCTAGGTCTGTTTAGAACTTTTTTCTCATTTTACGCTCGACTCTATCATGTATTGTTTTATTATTAGTAGAATGAGTTAAGTGGAATTTTATTGGATCCCACTTAACCCGGACATTTAATCAACCAGTTTTCTAAATTAATAACCCTTCGAGGATGAAATCCCTCAACTATGTCTTCGAAAACAAGATCCACCATAAGTTGCCTTCCAAGACCTATATAT
>JAVDBV010049122.1:0-11563 GCA_032619315.1 Piper longum | reverse complement strand
CGCTGTACTAAATAGTACCCGTAAACCTCCACGTTCTCTGGGTGTGAGGAACTCAAACGCGGAGTTGTCAGGATCCCTCGGGAATGGAACAGTTTACTGGCACTAATCCAGAGCCCGCTTTGACTGTCACGGCATCCTCTGCATGGTACGTGGAGTCGATTTCTCCATCTCTGATCTCATTGAAAACTCGATAAAAATATATATAGGCCTGGGAAGAGATTTATAAAATAGGCCCGAAGGCAACTTGTTGTGGATCTTGTTTTCGAAATCATTCACGAGTGATTTCATCCTCGAGGGTTATTAATCCGGAAAACAGTTTGGCTAAATGACCCGAGTTAAGTGGGATCCGATAAAATGCCACTTAACTCGTCTTGCAAGTTATAATCAAATATACAATAGAAATGACGTAAAACAGAAGCGAGTCCTAACGGACCTGGTAGAAGCTCCAAGCGTGTCATCGCGCTTAGGCGACGAGCTCCTACTCCGTACCTATACATCAGAGCTAAATACTAACGCCCGATAACTAAATGATGCATCACACTAGCTAATTATCACACACAATGCAACCATCATCAATCAAGCAATTCAATAATTCTAAAAAAATCCAAAAAAATCGGTAAAATTCCCATAAAATAAAACAAACACATAAAAATCAAAACGACATGCTCTATAACTATCAACCCGCCCAAACTACCTGTAACGCGTCGTAATGCGGTAAATGGCCTAAAAATATTTCTACGATCATGCTGTATAAAAATAAAAACTATACTGCATACTTCCATATATTCTGATAACTCATTCTTTTCTGTTATATTCATGACGTTATCATCATATACTTAGGTACACATGACCTCTCATAGTTCATACAGACGTCGGCTCAGTACACGTGTTCTGAAACATACTCGACTTGAAAATAACGGTCGAACCGACATGTTCTAAATATAAAACCCTAACTCGAATCATGGGTTTTACATACACGCACACGCACACATACACATTATGCATTTCTATTAAAGATTATTATTTTATAATATATTTTGTATTAAAATTAATTATGATTATCTTCAAGTGGCCCACCCATGTGCTCTTTCATGAATAAAAAATATTTTCTTTTTTTATCTATCTTAAAATAAAAAAAGGAGATTTTTTTTATTTTTGCTATAACATACAAGTTGGCTAAATAATATAATCATGATTATCTTTGCTCTAACTTTGATGTAATTATACTTAATTTATATATAAAATACATTAATTATAACTACTTTTGATAATATTAACTATTTTAAAATTTTTATATTAGTTACATTACTATTATTATAAACAGAGAGACTATGTTCGCTAAGCATGACATAGATATAAATTTTAAATAGTCAACTTTAATAAAAATAGTATATACGTAATATGTTTCTAAATAAATGTAAATATTTATTATTTTTTATATTAAAATTAATTATGATTATCATCAAGTGGGTCACATGTGTGCTTTCTCATATATAAAAAAATTCCCCATTTTCTTATCTTTTGAAATAAGAAAAAAAAAGAAAATTAATTATATATAGTAGAACACATGGGCAATCTACTTAGAATTAATCGTGATTATTTATGTTCCTATTTAAATTAATTATAATTAATTTAGATATAAAATAATTTACTTGATATTACTTTATATATAAAATATATATAATATTTACTTTTAGTTAGTTTAATTGGTTTAAAATTTTTATGTCATTTATATTTTTTTTATTTTTTATGCTAACTAAAAGCACTTGAGCTCGTCTACTTGCTTCATTTTAAAAAAAATTGGCCACATCATTTAAACACTTTAAATCCAGTTTAATTAATAACTGAATCGAAAATATTACGATCGAGTCGAATTATATATAAATTGATTAATCTTAAAAACTTAACGAAAAACGAACTAAAACAACCCCTTTGACACTTTTAAAAAATAAGACATTATTAAATACGTAGCTAATACTCAAAAGAAAAAAAATGAGTACAAGTGTTTAATAACTTAATAAGAAGTGTACGATGCGATAGATACGAGATACTCAACACACAATAAAAATTAAAATATAAATACAAGAATAAATACGTCAAAAAAAAAAACCCGAGAAGCTGAAGTCCGTTCCCTGATTAAAATGGTTTGGACAACGAACACTAAACAGGTCACGGACAAACCCCGCGGACCCGGCTAGCAACCCTTCTCTCCCATTACTTCCCCCTTTAAATACCTTCTACTAGGGTTTTTCTCGCGCTCCGTCCTCACCATCCGCCGCCGCCGACGCCGACGCCCGCATTTTCCGGCGACCAGACCGGCGAAGATGAAGACGATCCTCGCATCGCAGACCATGGACATCCCCGACGGGGTCTCGATCAAGGTGAAGGCGAAGGTGATCGAGGTCGACGGCCCCCGCGGGAAGCTCGTCCGCGACTTCAAGCATCTGAGCCTCGACTTCCAGCTCCTCACTGGCGAGGACGGCAAGAAGAAGCTCAAGGTCGACGCCTGGTTCGGATCCCGCAAGACGATGGCCGCCATCCGCACCGCCATCAGCCATGTGAGCAACCTCATCACCGGCGTCACCAAGGGCTACCGCTACAAGATGCGCTTCGTCTACGCCCACTTCCCCATCAACGCTAGCATCACCGGCACCAACGCCAACATCGAGATCCGCAACTTTCTCGGCGAGAAGAGGGTACGGGCTCTTTTCTTTCTGTTTTAATTTTTGAAAGTTTGTTTTTTTTTTTGTTTGAGCGGCTTGTGATTGCTATTGGTATGATAATGCCCAAAAGTTTGATTTTTTTTTTAATTTTTTTGAGTGGTTTCTTATTGCAACTAGTATGACCTTGTTGTTGTCTTGGAGATTGTGATTGTAGTATGCGGTTTTTGGTGTAGTAGTACTTTGATTTATCATACTTTTGGTGTGCATACGTAACAACTTGCGAATTTAGTGATTATTTCCGTTGCTAATTGTATTTGTATTAGATTGCACATGTTGATGGTGTTTGGAAGTTGTGTATTTTGTGACCATCTATGTAGTACTTATGTTGCTGCAGTTATATTGATGGAACCTTTTTTACTGAAATTTATCAAATTTGTGTATTATTAGTTGATTCAATGATTTCCATACTTTTTTTTATGAACTTGTTAAGTGTTTGTCACCTGTGCATTTGTAATATATGTAGTACGCGTGTTGGTGCAATTAAAACATACTGCTGGAAATTATGGAATTTGCAAATTTTGTGTATTTTGTGATATCTATGCAGTCTGTATGTTGATGCTGCGATAATGATAAAAACGCGTTCCTAAAAATGATGAAATTTACTAGTAAGGATTTGATTCATTGCTTGCTTTTTGAACTTTTTTAGTGTTTGTCAATTGTACATTTTGTATTAATCTATGTGGTCCTTGTGTTATTGTGGTTATATTGATTAAAACATATTCCTGGAAATTGTAAAATTTGCAAATTTTTTGAGATATTATTGATGTTGTTAATATTGTCTTTCAATTGTGCATTTTGTGATTAGACATGTAGTTCTTTTGTTATTGCAGTGATATTGATCAGATCATGCTCCTGTAATTTGGAATACATGCAAAATTTTTAAGATTTGATTAATTTTTCTACCGTGCTTTTCTCTTGTTGAACTTGTAGACGGTGTTTTTCAATTATGCTTGTTATATTGATCCAAGAACATATTCTAAGAAGTTATGGAAATTGTTAATTCAGAGATTTAATTCTTGGCTTAGCATGCGTATGTTTGATTGCACTTGTTCATGCCGCTAGTCTGTGCTTTTTGTGATTACCCATGTAGCTCTTTTTATTTTGGTGTGTGAATAATTTTTTTTATTTGATATTTCTATTTGTGATGAGAGTATGGTTGTGATAATGTTTAACTATTTGTAAATTTTACTTCATATCTAAGTTTTGTCATAGGAATTAGGAGACATGCAAATTAGCTATCTGTTAGTTATGATTTCATTCTATTCTGATTGATGTTTCAGAAATTTTGATGCGAGAATATGCTGCTTGGTTATTTGGTTGTTATCTGCATATTTTTTGTCATAAGGCGATTCTCAATATATGAAATAAATACTTTTGCTTTGCATATGTTTAAATTTATTTTTTTTGTGAAAATTGAGTTGTTTTTGTTTTTCTGATTGCTGGGTATAAGTTGCAATTGCCTGTTTGCAAATGCTCATTGTAATTTTTAAATTTTTAATTCTATTGGACTGCCCAGGTCCGTAAAGTTGAAATGCTTGAAGGTGTATCAATCACCCGGTCTGAAAAGGTCAAGGATGAGCTGATTTTGGAGGGTAATGATATTGAGCTTGTGTCAAGATCCGCCGCATTGATTAACCAGGTAAAGTCTTGTTCAATATTTGGCACAGAATCTAAACCCTTTTTATATTTTGTTTTGATTTTCTGATCCTTCATTTGTTATTGTGGAAACAGAAATGTCATGTCAAGAACAAGGATATCAGAAAATTTCTTGATGGTATTTATGTTAGCGAGAAAGGAACCATTGCCGGGGATGAGTGATGAGTTGTTCCCTTTCCACCTGAGAGCATCTGTTAATGTTTTGTGGTAATTTTTGTTTGGAATTTTGTTCTGTTTTCTCTCTGCGGACGAAGTTGGTTCCATTTGGTTGGTCAGAACGGTCGTCGAGCAGTTTTAATGTGGGTTGATTGCTTATTAGTCGTATCAATCAATGTTTTCTGTGATTTAAAAAAAAATTAAATATTTTCTGTCAATTGCTGCCTTCCTGGTCTCTTTTTGATTAAACTTTGGATTGATTAGATGTTGTTTATTGTATCTCTCTAGTTTAAAGTTGTCGGAAGTTGTGGTTGTGGTGTGCGGGTGCCAAAGATTGCGGCAGGCGTTTCTGGTGTTGTAGTGCTCTTCAAATACTGCTCGACTCCCACACTAAGGCTACTAGTAGATTCAATTATTGCTCTAATGCCGCAAGATTGTAGTGCTTGATGATGTACAGCATTTCATTTGATAAGTGGAGCAGTTGGCAACTCTCAGCAGCCAATCTAGGGTTTATAATCTGATCACCTAAGAATTGGTTGATCTATCTGTTTCTGGGCGCCATGTGTATGTGTTTTTGGAGATTGTGATCATGGTTCGGTGGCCTTACGGAGGGATGAGCAGAATTCGTTTTAAACCAAATCTTATGATTTTTAGTGGCCTTTCATAGGGGTGTGCCCCGACCGAATCTTTTAGTTCGGTTTTTGGTAAGGCCCGAGACACAATTTGATGGGAGTTTTAAATTTTGGTGAATTTTAACTCGGTTTTTGGTTAGGCCCCGGGCACAATTCAATGAGGCTTAAATTTTTGTTCGGAGCGAATTCAGAAACAATACCGACTGATGAAAATAGGAAAGCTCAGTGTGACAAGCCCTAATCCTCCAACAATCCAACTCCTTCCCGTGCCTCTACCAATTCCTCTTCTCTGATCCTTCCGTCAGTATCCACCCACTCGCTCTCATCTTCTCCGACCTCTACCTTCGCCTCCACCCCCGGCCACCTTTATCTTCTTCGACCCCTTCCACTTTATCCCAACCCTTGGTGGCTCTACCTTCCCCCCCTCTCCCCCTCTTCGTATCCATTTCTATTCTTCATTTGGTTGCCAACTGCCAGCCATCTCGGCCTTGTCATCGTCGACTTGCCGAGCTCACCCCATGGCGAGGGTCCCTCTTCTCTCCCTGGGGCTTTCATATCTACAAGGTTTGCCAATTTTATCCACTTAAGAGTGGTGGTTAATATTTGCAAATAGATGCTCACGGGTTGAATTTGTGTGCCGTAAAATTTTTTAGTGTTCTTAAACTATAATTATTACCCTTCTTGTGTGTGGGATAAACCATTTTGTGTGTTTTTTTTTATTTTTTGGATAGTTTGTTGTTTCTTGAGTTTTGGAATGTTCTTCAAATAAATTTGTAAAAGCGTTGGTGCAGTAGTGTAAAAACGACTTTTTTTTTTCAAAGTGGGTTAGCATCGTTGTAGTATTCCAACGTGAACAAGTTATTTAGGAAGTGTGATTTGTATTCCGTGAAGATCTTATTTTGGTTTCGTCCACCAAACCGAACCGACTAAAATATACCGGTTTAATTTTGGTTCGTTTTTCGGATCAGCTCGTATAATCGACTGGTGGTTCGAAAATTAGAGAAATTCCGTTTTCCCAAATAGATTTCTTTGCTCTGCTTGCGATTTTGCTTCGGTCGATAACTTTTCCAAGTTATGCAACTTCGACCTCCATTCTTTGATTGCATTTTCTCAAATTATTTGCCCTTGTTTTTTTAGTAAAAAAGAAGCTCGTTGATGCAACGTTTGAAGTGGCTACACTAAAACTGTCATCTAGGAAAGCAAGAAAACTTTGCCTCGCTCGGCCCGGTTCACTGCTGCCAAGCTCTTACCCCTTGCTATTTTCTCATTTGAAACACGAGTTCATTCTGATGGCTAAAGTTTCTCCTAAACTCACTTTCCAAAATGATCACTTTCATGCAATGGAAGACACTGTCGAGTTTAGTCTTTTGTGGTACCTTTCTCGGTTTTTTTGGCTAAGATCGAGTGCAAACTTTGTGTCGTCTGACGCAATGGAAATGTTTTGCATAGCGCAAAATCATGAAAGCTCAAACACTGTCTCAGCATGTCTCCTACACTACCACACTGCCATTTCCCAGTAGACCATTCTTCTATTCTACATAACGATCAGTTGCTGCGTGCGCATCTTTTATCTTACTTCTTGCCTGTGTTATTAAGAAGAAATGCTATTACATTGGAATATTACTCTCAAATCACACAGTAAAATGTTTGGTGTACTCTTCTCTTCCATATTATTTTTTATGGGTCTGCACTGAATTGGCAAGCTGCACTATGATACCTGCTTTGAAGATGGCTTCATGGGAAGAGCTAATGGCTGGGCAAATCCAATGTATTAACAAGGTAAAAGAATTTTCAATGGTGAAACATTCATACAGTAAATCCAAGATTGCAGTGGGCGTGGTTACTCTCTTTTCTTAACGTGTTGTAAACTTGATTTTGCTTTCAATAAAAACGATAAAGAACTCCCAAGCATTGTCTTAATCTTTCGTTGGTGGTTGATCTTCCCCTAAGAGGTTCTTCTAATACCTCATCATTTACTATTTGTATAAAGTATGTGTTTCTGGGCCATATATGTTGACAGGACTGCGATTCCTCGTTGTCAATGTTACTGTTGATAGGTTGAAATTCTCACTATGTCCATATCTTGTGGGTTCAAGCTGGGACAAAGGTCGAGAGTTGGCGTTGAAAAAAGCATCCGATTTTCAAAACTTTTTTAAGACCTTTCTAGTACCAGGTGAAATAAAAAAAGAAGATAAAATTTAAACCCCCAAAAATTAAAACATTAATATCACTACTCTCTCCTAGACACTACTTGAAATTTACAGGTGAAATAGTGGTTGGTCCCTATATAACAGTACTAGAAGGGACAGATGTGTGATGCCAAATTGGGACAAGCTTTATTGATACAAAAAATGCAAGTTTGTGGCAGCTCAAGAACATCACCAAAACACTTGCAAAATGGAGCTCTCTCTTGACTTGATATACAACAGCCCTGTTCAAAACGTGCCAATTAAATCCCCTTTGAGCAGAGATTGTGTCCTTTGATAGTGCCCCAAGTGAACTATTTGATGGTATTTGTTTCCCAAGTGCAACTGTTTTAGTGTGGGGATAGGGAAGTATCCATATGCGTTTTACAGCACTAAACGAGGAAGAGCTTTCTATAAAATGGTGCAGGATGCTCTCTAAACTCTGCAATATTTGATAGCTTCCCACTTAATAAGTCATGGGTCAATCTGCATTGGAGATTTTCAATGAGCAAAGAGCTTCTCTTGCCATGATTTTAATGCAGATTTTGTATTCAGGGAGGGAATGCGCCATGTTTGTGTTTTATAGACAGGCTACAGCCACACTTGCCTTGGCACCTTTTGCCTTTTGCTTCAGAGAGGTATTGAACCAATATTTTTTCATCCCCATAAGTACAAAAACTAATCTTCTTAGATCTTCTACCTGACATCCAAAAGTGTTGGAGACAAGGATCGTAGATTAGGATTTATACGATTACAAATAGCCAGACACCAATGCACAAACACCTGCAGAGTTAAAAAAATGATTCTTATCTTTCTTGCAGGAAAAATCCTTCTCGTCTCTCATTTGTGATTTTTTTGCAAGATCTTATTTCTTTCTCTATTTGGGTAAGGATAAAAAAGCAAGATTGTGTTCTTGGTGGTGTATGTGTTTTTCTGTAAGTAATAACGTATATTACATGATTTATTGACTTACTTGCAGACTTACCATGAGCATGGATCTCTACTATATGGCTCTTCGCCACACATCTGCCACTGTTGCGAGTACTACCACTAATATGATTCCGGTCTTCACTTTTCTCATTGCCATTATATTTAGGTACTTGAGATTTGTAATTAAAACATATCAAAAACTTAAAAGTGTAGCAGATATTTGCAGTAAAATTTTTTGGTGGAAACAAAGATTAATCAACTTGTGACAACAGGATTGAGACGGTAGACATTAGATCAAGGAATGGTCAGTTGAAGATAGTTGGAGTAGGGTTATGTCCTGGAGATGCCATGACTTTGAGCTCCTACAGAAGCCCTCCATTCAAGCTGCTAGCTTGGAATAACCAGGCATGTTTGGCAATAGCTAGTGGGAATGCTTCTAATGCATTTGGAGAGGAGGGGCAGGTGAAAGGACCATTGTTCATGTTGGCTTCTATCTAGGGGTGTAAACAAGCCAAGCTTGTTCGCGAGCTTTTTGCATTCGGCTTGGCTCGGCTCGACTCGCGCTCGTTAATTTTGTGCTCAAAAAAATATTCGGCTCGAAATGGATGGATAAGCTCGTTGAGCAATAAACAGAGAGCGAAGGAGTGTTTAGTTTGGTTCAGTTCGAAACTTGAACTCGATATGTTTATACTCGAAAAAATATTTGGCTCGGTTCGGCTCATAAATACTATTGAGGTCACGTTGAACTTATATAGTGTTCAAAAAATTTTTTGATCCTATATAAGTCAAGCACATAAACATTCGATAGGCTCGAGTTCGGCTCGAACCAATTCCAAACACCATAAATTTTTGACAAGCTTGGCTCGATTTATTTATAATAAAGCTTGGTTCGGTTCATTTTATATCAAGTCAAACTCAAGCACACCCCTGCTCGGCTTTGCTCGGCTCGACTCGGCTCGGCTCGACTCGTTTACACCCCTACTTCTATCATCACTTTCTGTTATGGATGGGGCTTCAACTATTTCTCATGAATGTAAGAAGGGGTAGATGTTGAAGGATTATACAGCCAAGTTTTGTTTTACCACTCTACAATACTTCTTGAGCTCCATTTAGTCAGCTGCAGTAGCTTTGATCTTTGACAGAAATCCAAGTTCATGGAGATAGGCTGGGACATTAAGCTTCTCTATGTCATTTACTGTGTATGATAACTTCCGTCCTCCACATATTTTTTAACTGTGTTCACTTTTTCTTTTTTTGTTAGGTATAATTCAATATTTTAGGTTGCAAACCCTACCAAGTCCATTGCTGGCTTTAAGCTTGGAGAAAGAAGAAGGTCTGACATGAAGAAGGGCATCGGCTATTAAAATTCTGTTATTTGTAATCACATGAATCCTAAATTAATCTCTCCTATCTTGACCTCTTCTTTTTGAAATAAAGTTGAAAAAAAAATAAAGATTTTGTCATCTGATGTAAAAACATTACTAGTGCATATTAGTTTATCATGGGTTTACTGTGTTGCATGGGGAAAGATAAGGGAGGTCAGAGTGAAGCAGATCCAAGAGGAAATTGGTCAGAGTTTACAGCGTTGATTTACTTTGTTAGACACTTGTGTCCTTAATTTCTCGTTCTTGGTTAACAAGAAGCTAAACTGTTCGTGTTCACCAACAAAGTTCAAGATAAAGAAGATCATTAGCAAGAGCACCACCTATATTTGAATGCTGCAAAATGATAGGGTGAGTGCGAATACTGGGCATTTGGGGTTTTTAAGCAAGTGACCAATGATAAGTGTTTCTTTTTAAAAATTATCATTAATTATTTTCTTTTACAAAGTTTCTGCCCCTAAACACTCTGAGTGAGTCAGCAGAATCAGCACAGTGAGTTTGTGGAGGACTCAACCCAAACCTCTTGATTGTTAGTGTGTAATTATTGTTAGATTGGCTCATCTACTCTTATTAATAAAAAAGGGAACTTAATAATCATCTACGGTTAAAAATAAAATTTTAACCAATCAAAGTACACAAAAAATTAAAAAAAATAATATTCAATTAGAGTCTATTTTAAAAGTCAATTAGAATATATATATATATATCTATATTAACAAATTATTATAATATATTTTATTATTTAAAGAGAGTCTATCTATAAAATTAAAATTTATATATAGTATAAGCATGTATGATGTGTGATTTACTAGAATTTATTTGGACTAATATTTTTATATCAGCTAGCCTGAATATATACCAAGCAATCTCAAAATAAATTAGCTTTAATTGTTTGTATTTTTTTATAATTTTATATTATTTTTAATCACCAATTCAATAAAAAATTGCCTTGAATTGTATGCATTATCCTCATCCCTCTTTCTCCCTTTCTAGTTATTTGTACTTATAATATATGTATCATACATGTGTATACAACACATAATGTGTACAAACCAAACCCTAAATATTGGGCTTTTAATATATATATATAGGGTTTGGGTTGCCTGGGAGCGATCCTAGGAATTCCTGGGATCGCTCCCTATGTGGACCGTCCTTAGACAGTCCAGCTTATCTTAAAAAAAAAAAAATCATCCTCCTCCTCACCGCCGCAATCGGCCGTCGCTTGCTGCTGCTGCGTGAACTCGCAGCCGCACAACCTGCCCCTTCTGCCGCCGCCGCCTCCTCCCCGACCTTATCTGTGTCGGGTCGAGCCCACTCCCCCCGCCCGGCTGAGCCCTCAGCCGCCCCTCGCCCCTCTCCCTGCCCGTATCGCCGTGCCCCTTCGAGACCGCAATCGCGCCCGTAGGCACCTGCCCACCCGCGCCGTTGGCTCTCTCGAGACCACGACTGCGCAGAGCGCCCCCTCACGCCCGCGCCCTCGCCCGCTAGAACTCGTAGCCGCCCGCCAGCTCCCCATCAGTACCTCCCTCGCGTCCCCTGCCACCCGCGCCCACAACCGCCCACCCGCCCACGCTGCGGTGGCCCCTCGCGACCACGCTCGTCGGGCAAGGTCGTGAGGGGGCACGACTGTGCTGGCAGGCAGGAGGGGGCACAAGGGAGGCCGTGATGGGGCGCAGTGTTGTTGCATCCCGAAGGAGCACCGCGGCACGAGCGGGGACGGAGCGAGGGGCGGTAACCCAGCGCAGGCGGGGTCGGGGAGGAGGCATTGGCGAGCGACTGCAGCTGCGGGGGCGGTCGCGCGGTGATGGCAGCGTATGGGAGGAGGCGGTTTAGGGTTAGGATAAATCTAGACTATCTTTGTAATCGGACGGTCTAGATTGGGATCACTCCCACGCTAA
>JAVDBV010049121.1:0-19085 GCA_032619315.1 Piper longum | reverse complement strand
TGCCTTGTGCGATCAGAGCCATGAATTTCTTCAGTTTAGGAGGAAATGCTGAGGTTTTTCTGATTTTGGTAGATATTTTTAAATCATGTTTCTAGTTTTACTAGCTATATTTTTCATGTTATATATGTATATTTTTTAACTCATAACCTATGTAATATTACGATTAATTTGAGTTACATGTGATATTAGCCGAGTTTTTACTTCCTTTTATATATGCGACTTATGAATTCCAGGTAATCCTGCTCAAATTTTCCGGTATCCATATATACAGTGTCTTGTAACATTCAGTTTGGTAAAATAGCCCTGTTCTACCAAGTGGCATGTTTTTAAGTCGCCATCGATTATTAGCTCCAAGAGTTAGCCTTGGCCAATCTGTTATACAATTTTCACCTTGCCTAAGGTGACAGTTTTAAATGTAATGCCTTCCCCATTTAGACGGTCTGTGAAAATAGAGATCATGGAGAGTGAATGATGTAAAGAATGGACCCTGACCAGTATGGTCCTTCAAGCTAGGGCAAAATCCATGGCTGCCGGCTTCCCCGTTCTTGATATTCATATTGAGAAGTCTGGTGAAGGTACCGGTAATGACATTAAAATAAGTTACAGACGCTGAACCCTGTCTGCCCAAGTCATGTCGTGCATTTGTATTTCTGTCCTTTGTGTCTGAGATCGGGAATCAATCTGAACTTTGCAATAGGCCTGATGACATCAGTCTTAAATGGGTAGAAGTTGGTATATGATGACATTGATTAAAGTTGTATCGTTGTCCAATCAGATGAACTTTAATGTTGCCTATTTGATGAGCAACAGAGCAAGTTGTAGATATATGCTACTAAGGGATCATTGAACATCATTATGTCTGCAAACTCTTCCCACGCTACTTACAAGATCAAGATGTCTCAAATGTGCAATTCAGCCAGGCCGGTTGTTCGATCTATTTATGTAGCTGATGTGGTGTTAGTTGCATGTCCTTGTCCATAGAAAAGATATATTAATTATGAAATTAATACCTGTTTGAAGGAATTAATGTTACCTTCAATTTAGCAATTAATTTGTACAATACAACACAAATAGATTGTTACGATAAGCAAGCACAAGCAGCCGAATGAATATATATAGACCTAGAAATGGTTTTGTCGATTGTCAATCAAGATGAAGAGTTATTGGGTCATTGAATTAATTTTAGTTAGAGAGTAGTCATTCGTAAGCATTGGTTACATTATATAATCATCTTTTGGGATGCATAAAAAGCCATGTATCTTTACCATTGCCGAAAGGTCGCATTTAAGTGCATTTTCTTCTCCGTCTTCCCACTTCCTGGGCATATTTTTCTCTCTGATTTTTTTTTTAAAACGAGATTAATGTGCAGTGTGAGGGATAACACGCAATAACATTTAGTATTTACAATGATATATGAGATAAATTTGTATCCATGCATGAGTTACTACAAGCCGTCGCAGAGCTTATGAGAACGTGATATTGAACTCTTTTTTTTTTTTTTTGAGAAAAAAAATAACCATCCCTTTGGTACAACAATGGATGCTCTTTTTAAAGGCGTTTAAAGAAGTTGAAAAATATAATGTGGACGCTTTTGTAGGTTTAACAACATTTACCAAGAGATATAAATAAGTGCTATGTCACATCCTGAGGTATTTGAGTTTAGGAAGGATCTTCATTTGCCAAAACGGCAACAAATGTCGGATACGTGTATTCGACGGGAATTAATGAGACCGAGACCGTGTCACTATTGACCACGTCATAAGCCGGCGGACAAACTCATGATTTTTAAAACTCATTAATTAGTATTTAAGAATCTAGACTTAAAATTGGGATAACCTGGGTCCTTGCAGGTCCTAAAAACATTTTCTTTTAAAAACATATCTACAAGTTTTCTTAATGTCTTGAAAATTCAAAAAGGGTATGCTACTTTATTGACTGAAATAATTTGTATCCAGACAATTTGGTTGCTAAGTCTGAAAGGTCATGGCTAGCAAATAAGTCTCTTCGATTTAGATGTCAATACTATTTCTTTTTGTTGCTTTCATTTTAGCAACAACTTATAAAAATTTAATAAATATTATTGATTTATAAATTTTTTATAGTTATAATGATGCAGTCAATTAGAACCATCGAAAGGCCTCTATCAATATTTATCACGAGAATAAAAATAAAAATAAAAACACAAAAAAAATACTTATTGAAAATTATATAAAAATAAATTTATAAGCCGACCCCCCACCCAAAGGTGTTTTTCTTTCTCTCTATCTCTCTCTCTCTCTCTCTCTCTTAAATAAGGTTTGTCTGATCCTAACTACACTTTTAAGAAAAGAAAGGAATTAAAAAAGAAAAAAGGAAATAAGAAATTTAAAAAAAATCCTATCATTTTCTCTCTGTGTGCTTGGCTAAAAATGATTTTTTTTTGTAAAATACTATTTTTACTTTCTATCGTTTTTTGTATTTTTTGTAAAAAAATAATTATGGTGGAGTTTTCTATCGTGACATAAAATTGATTATTTTCTATATTTTTTTACAAACTGATAAAATACAAATGTGAAAAATATCAATCTACTTGCTTTTTTTTCTCTCTTTTACACAATCCCAACAAAGCAATATAATAATCATCAACGTCTATCACAGATAACAAAGTCTAGCCGATAATAATAAGATCTAGTCATTGTCGACGTAACTAGCCTTGATTTAATTTGATACGGCCGAACTTTTGACTAAAAGATAAGCTGATACAAGCTAAATTTAGTTAAAGCGTTTTTATTTTATTATTAGAACGGAGTGCTAATCCAAAGGTTAATGTTGTTCAAGTGACTCTATGAGTATATTTCAAAATCACCAGCCAATTTTGTATACATAGTAACCCATCGTATATACAATATACCATTTATTTTATATAAAGACGTGAGAATATCTTAACACTCACCCGCATGTATAAGTTAATTGTGTTTTGCGTGTGGATATAGTTTGCGTATCTTTTAGGTCTTGACGTGGACTTGACAAATGCATATAAAAAATGTGTCATAATTGATAGATTAGTTTTGATATTATAATTTAGTGAATCCATAACCTTCAATAAAAATGACTAATTACTTTAAAAAAATAATAATTCATATACATGTAAGACACAACCCATTTGTGTAGAGAAGTGAGATTATATTAAAAGTGATGTTAACGCTATATTAATCTTTTAATATATAAATATAATAACACTTCGAGTCTTTACAACTTTGTGAGCACCAATTTTTTAAAGGAGCATCTACAATGCCTCTCATTGCGGGTCTATGTATTTATGACCCATTATAGTATTTATGTGTTCTATATCGTATTTAATTCAAATGGCTTAAAGAAACATCTGCTAATTAAAATATGAAAGTTATATATGTGTAGAAACCGATATACTTATCTATAATTTATTATGCTGTGTTAAATTAGAGACAATAGAAGTTGTATTGGGGCATTCATAAAATTTATAGTCTCATAAGTGATTTATACAAAGGGTCATAGTCCCAAATTTGATGCATAGTTCTTTTTCTAACATCCCATCAAGTGAATGTTAAAGATTTTGTTTAACAATTTAGAAAATTTAGACTCACCAGATCAGATTACAATTTTCTTTAAGAGTAAGGTATGTTTCAATTGAATACTATTTTAATTAAATCAGTGTTTGTATTTAAGTAATTGTTGTTTATATTACTTCTCATATGCACAAAAAAATAATAATAAAAGTTTAGTTAATTTTATCATATGTTTATAAATAATTAGTAAAATTGAGTAAATCTCAATTAAACCATGTAAAGATGTCTAATTAGAGAAAAAATTTAATTAATTTTCTATGAAAAAATTAAAATTAAATAAAAACTCTAAATTTAAAATAAAATGTCAAACTTTTGATATAAATTAAAATTATTATCTTTAAAAATATGCTCGTTTAAATCGGCACATCGTGTGAAATTTTGACTAGTTTAAACATGATTCTATAACGTAGATAATATCTTAACTGTTATCTAACTAAATAATTGCGTGACTAATAAAAGTTTAATTTTGCTGTCTTAATTTTTATTTTTATTCAAATAAAAAAAATGTCTATTCACAATTCTCATAGGCCACACCACCTGAGGTGGAATAGAACAATAAAAAATTAAAAGAGGGTCCCCACCGGGCCGATGCGGCGCGCCGGCGAGTGAGAATGCTTCGGCCGCCGCCAAGCCCAAGCAGCGTGTCCTTTTCCGGCGAGTCCGCGTGAACAAACCCGCCACCGAACCACGCATCCTCCTTCCCCCTGTGCTCCTCCTCCATCGTCATCGATCGTCTTTGTCGACATATATACATACATCTTTACGGGATCCCATCCCTCTCCCCTTCTCCCTCAAAGGCGGCTTAGATTTCACGATTCCTGGTTGTTGATCTCACTGCTCTGTTTGATCTTTTACGGGTTTCGGTTGTTGCTGTTGATTGGTGGATGTGTTATTTGTGCTGATTCAGAAAGGCTGATTGCGATTTTTGTGTTCTTTTTTTTTTTTCTTTTTCTTCTGCCGTTGTCGTTGTTTATTTATTTGTGGCACCGAGCTGCTATCTTCTTGCATTGCTGTTATTTCTTGGATGAGTGAGCCGTAGTGGTGGCTGTTGGTTGTTTGATTTGTCTGTGCTGGTGTGGGTTTTGCTGATTGGTTTAGAATGTCAAGTTGGATTTAGCTGTGCTTTCCTGATCACAGATTGGATCTATAACTATGAAATTATATCCCTTATGTCTCGGTACGCATATATGTTTGGATAAAAACAAAATCAATCTTTTGATTTTTTTTTTCATGTTTCATAGCGAGGAACGCAGCGGTGATTGCATTTGGAAGCATGAGAGCATAACGATTTTTTTTTCTTTTTTTTGGAATTTGCAAACTTGAATAGTTGAGATAAAAGAATCTATTTTTTATTTTTTGTTACCTTGATTAAGCAATTTGGGGCTTTTTGTTCTAGCAGGTGACTCTGGCTTCTAATCTAAGCAAACACGGTGCCTTGTTGTCGTGGCCTTTCCTTTTGAATTGTGAAGTGTTCCCCCATGTCGACCGTCACTTACGATCAGGATCCTGACGTCATACGATGGGGTCTCAATCTGCTCGATTTTGGTGATTCTTATTCCACCAACGTGTACTGCACCCCCCCGAGCCCACCAAATTGTGGCTATTATGATGGAGAGTACAAAAGTGAATGCCATTACCATTCTTCGCCGTCCAATGTGGAGAGTGATGAGATGCTTGCCCATGCTCTTCAGGAAGAGCTCTCGCACCTTGCTGTCGCAGAAGCTGCTGGGACATCAAATGCTGGTGATGAACACATGCAGGCCTCCATCCTTGCACAAGATTGGTGTGGGCAATCTACAAATAACTATGGTTCAGGTACTGATGGAAACTATTTGATATCAACTACTTCCAGTTATCTGGTTTTCTCAGATTTCAATTTGCATGATGTGGCTCACTGGGCATGGAGGAGCAGGGGAGTCTGATGATATGGAGTCCTCTAGCTCATGTTCTAGCACTAGTGAAAGGCCATATGATGGAGAAGATTGGACTACCAGTTTGGACTCTGACGAGTTCTCAGCCTTGGATGGAGAAGTAGGAAAGAGATTAAACCAGATGGTGCCTATTCCTGTAAGTTCTAATCAACTGGGCTTGTCTATGTTTTAATTTCCTTCCTGACGTTTGGATCATTGACCCGGGTCTGTTTAACCAGCCCTTAATTTTTAAGTGGACTTCAATTGATTGGATTAAATTTGTTATTGTTCAATTTTCTGTCAGCATGTTCCTAGAATCAATGGAGAGATACCTTCTGTTGATGAGGCAATATCAGATCATCAGAGACTGCTGGACAGGTACAAATTTTTTTTTCCTGGGCAATATGCTATATTTGTTTTTTTTTTTCCATTTTAGGCGTTACAACATTACACTGCCCAAATGTCTCTATAAATCATTATGTCCAAGTTGCATTCCTTAATATCTCTATAAAACCTTTTTCTAGAATATCATACTGGCATTTCATCCACTGAGGTGGTGCTGCTGGGTTCAGCTTCAGATTTATCTTCTGTGAAAAAGCTTTTAACATGTTCTAGCTTTCCAGTGCATCTCACAAATGCAAAAAGTGTGCTGTAACTTTATTTTTTTAATAGGCATACTTTCAAACACGCTTGGACTCCCAGCTCATATTCTTTTTGGTTTATAGGTTGCAGGTGTATGATCTGGTGGAGCTTAAAGTCGAGGGTGATGGAAATTGTCAGGTAGGCTTTTCTGATAGTTCAAACTATGTGTCTTCATTTATTACTGATGTGCTAGCTGACATATAAAAACATAATTATTTGCTTTATTTTTTTGTTAGGAAATGTAACTTGTTTTAATGAGTCAAAGTTTCTTCTAGTTTACAGGTGTCTACAATTTTAGTTTTTTGTTACATCTCTATTCTCTTCCATAATGGTTTGGAGTCGAAATCCCCAATAAATGGAATGGCGTCATGTCTCAATTTTCTTTAAACTTGGTTTATTATCTGATGTTGATTTAAGATATCACAAGATATATGACCTGGCTTTTGTCTACTGTTAACAATGCAAGCACATGTCTAAAAGTTGTAATATAAAGACATGAAGAATTTTAAGGCTGTTTGGTTGGAGTGAAAGTAATGTATATGACATGAAAATTTTAAAATAGTCAATATATTTAATGTATTTTATATAAAAAATTATATTGAGTTAATTATTTTGTGTACAAATTAAGGATGATCAAAACCAGCTAGGGGAAAAAAGAAATAAGAAAAATAAGAAAGAAAATGGATAAATGTTTTTACACATGGGTGACCTATTTGGAGGTGGTCATGATTAATTTGAATACAAAATATATTTAGCATGAATTAGTTTTTCTATTGAATATGTTAGATATTACTTTTAGCAAGTTAACCATCTAAAATTTCTCATGTCAATTACATTTCTTTCATGTCCAACCCAACGGACCAGACACTTGAGAAAAAATGGAGGTAACCCTACATTGCTAGGAACTGGTATTTTTAAGCATTGTGTAACATATAGGGGAAGGTGATATGACTGAAAGATTGTCCTTAGCAGTGTTTGAAATCCAACATGGGCTAAAATTTTCTGGTGGAAATTACATGGTTTGTATTTAACTAAAATGTGCTATTCTTTGCTTTGCTGGATTTTCCCCATGTTGTAGCCTCATCATCTTTCATTATCTAGCTCTTGACTGTCATCAGACTTCATATTTTATGCCTGTATCTGCTGACAGGTTGTGCTAATATGTGTCTTTGTAGTTCCGGGCACTGTCAGATCAGTTCTATCGGTCTCCTGAACACCATAAGTTTGTGAGGCAACAAGTTGTGAATCAGGTGGTTATTCTTTCTGTTTTATCATTTTGAGGAGAATGTTTCTAGGTCACGTTTATCTTTTAATAACTTGTTTTCATCTGCCAGCTTAAGTCTTACCCTGAAATTTATGAGGGATATGTTCCTATGGCTTATGGGGACTATTTGAAGAAAATTTCTGGGTATTCTTCTTTCCTTGTTGATTTTTCATAATCATTTGGAGTCTCCTTTTGACGTTTGTTTTGTATAATCAACAGTACTGGTGAATGGGGTGACCACGTTACATTACAAGCTGCTGCAGATTCAGTATGTTGCTCTACCGTTTGTATGTTGGTTAACATCTGTCCTACTAGTCTTTTCCTATTGTTTTTTAATATCCACCTCTTCTTCATTTTTGCAGTATGGAATTAAGATATTTGTGCTAACTTCATTTAAAGATACCTGCTACATTGAAATTCTTCCCAATGTTCAGAAGTCTAAACGAAGTAAGTTATTGAGTTGGAGGTAAATTATGTAGTTGTTGTAGAAATGGTTGAAGTTATTTAGTTCATGCTCATGACTACTTTTGAAGAAATACCAAAAAAATGGCTGAGTTCTTTTGTTTCTTTTGTTTCCGTGCTTTTCATTTTAGCATCATTCTTTTATGTTGCCATCTATTTAGGAGTAGCCTTTTACTTTCTTTGTTGACAAATAATTTCATCTATGAAATGAAAATAGTGGATGAATTGTGATGATAATAATGGCAATGATGATTGTGAAATATATAATGGGATAAATTGGATGTTCCA
This sequence comes from Piper longum, assembly GCA_032619315.1. Taxonomy (NCBI): domain Eukaryota; kingdom Viridiplantae; phylum Streptophyta; class Magnoliopsida; order Piperales; family Piperaceae; genus Piper; species Piper longum. Next base: position 10,935 of record JAVDBV010049121.1, on the reverse strand, counting down.
GTCACCTTTCTTTGAGGTTAGGGCTGAGCGTTCAGTCTGTTCAGTTCCAAACCAACAGAACCGAATTTCTGAATTAAGGTTTGGCTACTGAAATTAACACCAAACCGAACCCAAATTCTTCCCAAAACCGAACCAAAATATTTTGGTTCAGTTCACTTGAGTTTATTCAAACCGAAATTATTAGAACTCTATTAAAATTAATTATTATCTTTATAATAAGCAAAGTTATAATATGATTTTACCATCATAATCACATTAAAAAATCTTATATAAAGAGATTATATTAAACATCTCAAATAAATTACAAATAAATCAAACAAATTAATTAACTAATATAAAACACAAATATTAAAGTTTTTTTTAATATCAGCTTTTCGGTTTGGTTCAGAACAGAAATTTAAAATTGCCCTCAAATTGTCTCCAAAACCTTACCGAAAACCGAGCTGAAATTTACCGAAACCAAACCAAAGTTTTTATTTGGTTCAGTTTGGTTTGTTTTTTCTTTTTGAACCGAGCACTGCTCACCCCTATTTTGGGTGATGAATGCTGATGAGCTGACTTCTTTGTGTATCTTTTCATTTATTTAGTAGACACATCATCATTGTCTAGGTCAATCATTATTCGACCATGCTGCAATGATTGATATACTGCGTGGGTGAAAATATGTCAACCTGTTAAATGCTAGACATTTAGCTTATATGACTTAGAATTATGTTCATCTTTTTATGATGTTTGTTTGAGTTTGACTTAAATCTCGAAGTTGCTGCAGTTATCTTTTTGAGCTTTTGGGCAGAAGTGCACTACAATTCTATTTATCCTGAAGGAGGTTAGAGAATTTCATCACGGTTAATAAATGCGTGCCTCATTAGTTCCCTTTGTGGATTGTTTTTCACTACTATTTTTTTTTTTTGTTCCTGTGTTCAGAGATGCCAGTGTTCGAGGAAACAAAGAAAAAGAAAAGGTGGTGGAATTTTCGGAATAAGCATTAGGGCGGTGCTGATGAGATATAACAAGTTCTGGTCTATCAATCACCTTTCCCTTTTTAACCTGGTCTACCCATGCGTATTTGATGGAGGTTTGATTAGATAAACGTTGCCCATTTCTATCCGTCTATTCTTTCCCAATCGTTCTCTTCAAGCCATCCTATGTAAAGTATTTATTGTTGAATGAATGCATGAAATATTTGTTTACTATTTATTCTTGCAAGTTTTTTCCAAGCTCCAACCAAGTGCCTTTTCCCAAATAAGACCTTGGACAGCAAACGGAAGGCTTACAAAATACCATCAGATTTAAAAAAAAAATCAGATTTAGCTGTGAGCAGTTTTAGCTACATTTGAATTGTTGGTATTAATTTGCTATGAAAGAAACAATATGTCGTGGCTAGGGCAGTGAAACAAACTGAGTCTCATATACCGTGAAACAAACTGAGTCACATATACCGTATCCCGCTTGGTCACGGACTCGTTTTTCTACAACTTGACCATACGAGCAATGAAACATTTACTATGGCCTGCAGCCCTTCGACCAACTCCAGGTCCAATGGAATCCGGCAGCAATAACAGAAGCCGCAGAAGGGCAAATTTTATTCCTCGTACCAAAAAATAGAAATGGTTAATGATACAATTAACCAGTGACTTATCACTTCCATACCTAGCCCAGCAAACACAAATAAATAGAGCTAACTAAGAACAAGTATAAGGACCTTTCAAGCAAACTTTAGAACGAAGCTAAATTAGAAGGGGGAAAGAAGAAAAAAATAGCTAAATTACTAGTCATTAACTGACAAATTGACTTATTACAATCTCGATTAAATATTTCGTGAAAAGTGAGAACAGTAATTCATACAAATGGGTATCATATCCTCACATCAATTCGTCCAACGAAAACAAAAAGCAGCAAATTGCACGCAACGGCCCCACTTTTCTTGCTTGCTAAAAGATATTATTCTATTCGCTAACCTGACAATCCCAACTGTAGCAGCTCATACCTATTCATTCAATTACCATAAACTGCTACGTAGCATTTAGCGCACAAAATTTTTATGAAAGTCTTCTATACCGTCAGGCCTTGGGGCGGAGCAGTAACAGGTGGCTTGTACTGGGGCTTCTCCACAACAATGGCCTGAGTTGTGAGGACCATTCCAGCTACCGAAGCTGCATTTTGCAGTGCACACCTTGTCACCTTGGCAGGATCGATAACTCCAGCTTCAAGAAGATTCTCATATTTGTCATTCATAGCATTGTAACCGATCTCCCATTCACTAGATTTGACCTTCTCCACAACCACCTCACCTTCAACACCCGCATTTTGAGCAATAAGAGCTGCAGGAGCAACTAGTGCCTAAAGTACAAAGAGAAAAGCTACAGTCAACACAAAAGACGTCCAAATAGGTTACAGTCCTAAATTCCTAAAGATGTTCAAAACAGGCCAGTATATATAATAGTATTAGTCTGTACTCGGTTGCTGATTTTAGAATCATACCATATCAGCAGATACAGATTATTAAAAAAAAAGGAACATCCATAATGCCCACGTAGAAAATGTTGGAACTGAAAACAAATTATCTAGACTCAGATTAACCATTTCACTCTCACTATGCGACCCCAAAACGAGTAAAACAAGTCCATCTGGTTAGTTTAATACATCAGTTAAACAAATTTTGCATCTCTCAAGCCTACAACTCCAGTACAATCAAAACTTTCAGCCTCTACAACTTAATTCAACACTCTACCAGGTTTAAGAAGAGCCAGTTATTTTCAGCATTCAAATTTCTATTTATCATGCACTTTGACCATCAAAAGATTCAACATGCCAAAAACACTGATGATAACTTATCCTATTTGATTTGGCAAATTTGGAAATCAGAAAATCTTGGCCTTTCCCATTAAACTTTCCATATTGTATATCACAGTCAGAGCTCATGCAAACCAAAAAATGTTCTCAGACAACCAATAGATGATGAACACCATCAGAACAAAAAACCAAACCAAAATCCTATATTACAAGTAAAATTTCACCCAGAAGCTCATAATAAAATTCAAAGGAATAGAAAGAATAGGTAAAGGTAGATGTCCCCCTCAAATAAAGAAATCCTTCAGTCAAACAATACATAATTGCATATATAAAAATGTACCTTTTGTATGATATCAGCTCCCATATGTTCATCTGCATCTTCAATACTCTCTTTAATAGCTGGAACAATAGTTGACAGGTGAACAAAGGCTGCACCACCACCAGGCACAATTCCCTCTTCTAAAGCCGCAAAAGTGGCATTCTTAGCATCCTCAATTCGAAGCTTCCTGTCCTCAAGCTCTGCCTCAGTAGCAGCGCCTACTTTTATCACAGCAACACCACCTGAGAGCTTCGCAATCCTTTCGGCCAACTTCTCAGAATCATACAAAGAATCTGTTTCAGCTAACTCCCTCTTGATTTGATTAATTCTGGCTTGAATTTCATCTTTATTGGCAGCATCAGCAATTAGTGTAGTAGAATCCTTCGTAATAGTAACCTTCCTGGCGATGCCAAGCTGCTCAACAGATGTGTTCTCAATACGCAAGCCAAGATCACTAGCCTGGAACTCAGCACCTGCCTCATTAATAAAAAGCAAAAGCTCATTCCAGTTTCAAACTACTTCTAAGTGAAGTTTCAGAAACCATAAGTCTCATCAAATAACCCAGCAGACAAAAGCCATCCTTAACTTACAACAGAACAAAGCACTGTAGCTCTACCAACTTCTACAAGAGGACAAGACATTGTATGTATAAAAGCTAGACTCTATAGGCCATAATACACAAGCTCGTTAAAGGCATCAAAAAAGCAAAATTACTCAAAGACAGAATCTGCAAACAAAGACTAATGATACTCTATTTCCTATGTGTACACCAAGATGCTCCCTACATCTAAGATAGAAACATTTTGAACATAAATTAGAACTTTTAAATTTTGGCATGAGAAAAAGTAAATATATCCAAAAGAAAATCAAACAGTCAGCAACAGAACTTTACCTGTCATAATGGCAATATCTTGCAGGATTGCTTTTCTTCTTTCACCAAAACCAGGAGCTTTAATAGCAGCCACATTCAATATACCTCGAAGCTTGTTCACAACGAGAGTAGCCAATGCCTCACCTGTAACATCTTCTGCAATAACAAGTAGTGGAGCTCTTAGTTGTGTTGCCTTTTCCAAGAGAGGGATGATATCCTTTATGGTTGAAATCTTCTGATCTGTTACCAATACTCTGGCATTTTCAAACTCGACAATCAATTTCTCTAGGTTTGTAACAAATTGGGGAGATATGTAACCTCTGTCTATCTGAAGGATATCAAAATGTTGTCAATGGCACAATATACATGAATATGCTGGGAAAATGTCAGAAAAACTAAGTACAATATTACCTCCATTCCCTCCTCTACATCGACAGATGTTTCGAATGATGAAGAGGACTCAATGGAAAGGACTCCATCAGGACCCACTTTATCAATAGCATCAGCAATCATCAAGCCAATGAAATCATCATTGCCAGCAGAGATGGAAGCAACAGCTAAAAAAAAACCCAGTAAACCGTCAGAAACTAATATTCATTGGATGAATAAGTTGCCTTTAAACTTGTATAAACAACAAAATTAGCATTCACGTCAAGGATGCTCTAAACAAACGATATACCTTTTACATCATCACGCCCCTTTATGGGTCTAGATTTCTTTTCAAGCTCCTCAACTAGACCTTGAACAGTTTTGTCAATTCCCTTTTTAATGGAGACAGGATTAGCACCAGATGTTACGGTCAGAAGACCCAACTTGATGATTTCTCGTGCAAGAACTGAAGCTGTTGTAGTTCCATCACCTGCAGAGTCATTTGTTTTGCTGGCAACCTTCAACAAGTAATGGCAAATAGTTAAAGAAGTCAGACACTGTGTTGTTTTAAGTATGCTATTGTTTGCATGTCAAAAAAAAAAAAATGCTTCACAAAGCATGTAAAGGCTCACCATTTCACACACTAATATGAACCAGGCAATCACATAAATTAGCACTAATTCTGAAAAAAAAAACACACACACACACAGAGGTACAACACTCAGGTTCCCACCTCCCTAATTAGAGCTGCACCAGCATTTTCCATGGCATCTTTGAGTTCTATGGCTCTGGCAATTGTAACACCATCATTAACCACTTTTGGAGTACCAAACTCATCTAGGACTACATTCCTTCCTGAAAAGATTTAAAAAAAAGGAAATGATTGGATATAAATAACCTCAATTAGATGTACGAATGTTTTACTCAACGGCCACCAACCAGGGGTTGATAAAAACCACCAAAACAAGAATTCTAAAAACACCAAGCTTCGATGTTCAAAGGAAGCTTACAGTTATAAACATCAAAGGAGAAATCAATGTGATGTTCATTACCTACAAAGATATACACTACCTAGAAAGAGGTAACATATGATGACCAAGAAAGATATACATTACTGTGATGTCATTACCTCTGGGCCCTAGTGTAACACCCACGGCATCAGCAAGCTTATCAATACCAGCTTGAAGAGAAGTTCTTGAATTTTGACCAAATGCAATTTCCTTCGCCTTTGCCTTTACAACAAATCTGCGATTGAATGGCCTGCAGTTAACCTTTTGGATCTGACTTGCCTTACTTAAGTTGTCCTGCATAATAAGGAAAATGATGGTGTCACGAGAAAGTTGTGAGCGAACCATTTACAACACACATATAGAACGAATAGAATCATAAACTCCATCTTTCAACAGACATCTGCATAAAGAAAAACTAGGATCTTAAACTCCATCTCTAATCAGACACCTACACAAAGAGACAAACAAGAAAATCCATCACAATCATAGGCTCATAGAAAGCTATTAACAAAAAATACACCAAAACAAAAACACAGGCAAATGACGTCCCAGAATTTATGTCGGGTACTACCCCACAAAACGGGCTACAAGGAGAGGATGTAACATATGTCAGAGCTTAAGACAACAGAGCTCCCCAAGCAAAGCAGCACCACTGGAGATGCAATCGCCGGAAACATCTGTTTGCCTGTGCATAAAATCTTAAGCAGACAGAAATGCACGAACAATTACCAAGATTCCAGATTGAAACACAAATGACACCACAACAACGGCCAAGAACTCAACTTTTCGCAGCATGATCAATCAAAAAACACACAAGCAACCAGCAGCACAAGTTTCTATAAAGAATCGCCCAAAATCTCCCCTAAAATACATCACGTCGTTGTTCTTCTCTTAAAAGAAAAAAAAGAGTGAGAATGCGAGTCGTATGACCTGACGAGGGGAGCGGAGAATGGAAGGAGACGAGATTGCAGAAGCGGAAGCCATCGCCGGCGGAGGAAGGAGGGCGGTGGTCGGTGGTGGGTAGGTTGGGTAGGGTTTTGGCCGCTTAGGGGGGGGGTGATCAGACACTAGGGTTTGGATTTTGAAAAGACCAAAGCTTCCAGAATATTCTAACCGGTCTAAACATGTATGGGCTCGGCTTCATTTTCTTAAGATTGATTTAGCCCGGTCTCGGATGGGTTCAAATCAATCTATAGATACTACTTGCCACCCAATTAGGTTTTTTTAAAAAAAAAAACGGATATCATTTTTTCATTTTTTTTATTTATAATCATATCTTCTCTTATTCGTAAAAGGAAAATTAAAAGTCATTTTAGGATAAGAGTAAGAAAGTTAACCTATTAAAATACAATAAAAATAAAAATTAAATTAAATTATTATAATTTATCTTTTCACACAATTAAAATCTCTTTAAATAATCTAATCACTGCTTATTCGTTTATCTCATTATTTAATAAAAAATCATATATAAAATTTGATTTTATTTCCAAAATAAACCTCGTATGACAAGACATTTTGCCTGGTGTCTATACATGTTTCACATCCCTCAAGTACGAAAATTTCCTCCAAGGCTCTGTTTTTATGTGGATTCTGTATCATCCATTTCATTATGAAACAAATGGGATGAAATCTCGACTAGCCACCACCCTTCACAAAATTGGGTTGGATGAAAACATAAATAAGTCATTTTTACAAGGTTTATTAAAAAATAATGATAAAGCATTCTTTTCTTTTTCAACACGTGATAGAGCATTCTTTGCTATAATAATTTAATCAATCAACCTTATAAAAAAACTTAATTTAGTTACTCGACCGAGATAGTTTTGGATAACATATAGTAGAAGCACTTGGTGGCACAGACACAACTTCTGCAGTTTGGCGACTCTCCCCAATCTCCCTTGGAAGACCGTCATCTTAAAAATTAACTACTTCATGCTCCTCCAATACTTCTTTTGGCACCATGGGCACGACAAAGCAGTCATAGCTAAACCGGAGAGGGAGAGAGAGACCAACAGCTAGTTTATGTAGGTTTCAACATTTTCTTCTTGCTTAGTGCGTAGATTGTAGACAGCATGAACACTACAAAAGCTTTCTCGATAACTTTCTCACAGAGAACTGTTAGAAAGTCATTAGCTCAAATGTTATGCTAGTTATGAGCATCAGAGAAGCTTAATTAAGTCGGTCAATAAATGCACTTGCCTCAGCTCTCAACTCTCTTCTTTGTTGGAAGCTTTTCACAAACTATTGAATTAAAAAAAAAAAAAACTGTCCCGAGGGTTGGAAGCTAGCACAAATAGATTTACCTCTTGATGTGATACTTAAAGCTTTGAGGTTCGTCCCTTTTGTCCAGGCATATGTATCGCATCGTAATGACCAAATCCATGATAAAGAACTCTGATAGGATTCTCCTTTCCATATTCTTGCCCATATTCAGCAATGGCTATTAATCCGCCCGCATTTTCATCACGCATATAAACTGTAATAGGCATTCTGTGCAGAAAACAATAGACACCAGCATGTCAATATTTTTCTTTACGCTTTGTTAAATTCCCATATCCAATATTAGTTACATAATTAATATTCAAAGAACTTACTGCAAAACATGTGATGCAATAAATAACTCTGGTTCGCCACCCCATACATGTGGCTTTCTAATTTGGGCAACGTAAGTATCAAAGTCACCTTCAACAAACCTGACCACTCAGCAAACAAATCCCTGAGATATACGAAGGCAACAAGAAATAAATTCAAACCCTCTAGAGTTTGATACTTACTCACCACTCAGTTTCTGCACGTCTCTTGACCAATTCATCAGCAACCTGAGATGACCCAACAAAGAAGCATGTGAATTTAACAGTTTTGTGCATAGCCGGAAAGTAATGTGAGCACTCTTGACATATGACTAGCTTAGACTACAAAAGGACTTATTTTTCAGGAGCAATTAGGTAAAGTTTTAGATTGCCCTTAGTTAATACATGTATTCGGTAGCATGATGAAAAGACAACAACATATAACTTCTGAGAGCTCTCCAGCATCATTCAATTCATGGCCTTTCATATCACAGCAGGCATAGTAAAGCACACCGCCCAATGTCTTGTCATTGGGCAAAACCAACTAAGTGCCACCAAGACTATTCTTATTACATATTGGGTCACCATGACCTATGCCAAGATAAAATTTGACGCCAACTTTCAAGAGATCAAATTAAAAGAATAAAAAATATAGAAGTCTCATGAGAGAGATCTTGGCATTCTCCTGGACCAAAATCTCCATAAAACTTCCTGATATTTCTTACCATGCGCCAGAACAAAATTTAAAAGGAACAGTATAAATAGATGAAGATCCAAATCAAACACCAGCAGAAGGCAACCTACTCTAGCTCGGAGGTCATCTGCTAATTCTTTCTGCAGGCTTTCGTTAGGAGCTGGTCTGCCAGATCTTATGCATGCTCCGTGAGCCACTGACCTAAACAAACATCTTCCGTCTCCAGGAATCCCTAGAAAAAAAGCCAAATTAGGGTAAAATCTAAATTTGTTTTAAGAAAGCAGCAATCAGAATCAAAATTATCTTTACAGTGAATGAGAATGTTTGCATGTGATACCCCGATAAATTTTGTTAAAGAAGTATTTTCAGAAGAAAAATTTTCTCACCGGTGATCGAATAATCAGTATACACTTTTTTTCCATGTGAAGAGACCACTGTTGATGAATTGACATCTTCATTTCCACTGTCACTTATAGCTTTGGCATAGACAGGATGAAAGCTAAGAAAGCCAACACAGACTCCAAACATGAGTGCAAGTGAGACCCCTCGCCTTGCACAGTTGGCAGTTCTTGCATTTATTAACAACAAAGTATTTTTCTGTCTGGGGGCATGTAACCTTAGGGTCATGTTTTGATACCATGTTGCAAATACTCGACGATTGATCCGACAGTATTGCAATATACTTGCATGGCCAGTCATAGAACAAATCTTCCAACTAGTCTTTCTATTTGCACAAGTTGAATTAGCCCTCAGAGCTGTTGAACCAGTTGGCAAACAGGGGCAAATTCTGGAAAATGTGACAATTGAATGTTTTTGCCACAATGGCATGTGTTTGAGGAGTATACGAGACATCAAAGTTGTTGAAGTTGATTTAGTGACGGCGACACAAGGTAACATTTGAATTGAGTTACTTCAATCCATCCAGCTGCCAGTACATACAATGTTTCCAGTAGATGAGACTCTGAACAAAACATACAAAAAACCAATTAAATAAGTATTATGCCACATGTATCGAGCTTGAGTCATGATCAAGAAAAAACATAAGAAACTTTCTTTTGCCAACGAGGCACCACACTTGTTAAAAACACCAGCTCTCGTAATTAGAGGAAGCAAATCATACTTCTTCTTCTTCTTCTTCTTTTTCTTCTTTTTCCACCTGATCCCAAGAAGAAACAAAATTATACTAGCAGTGTGCACATGCAAATTATACTAGGAAAGAAAGAAAGGGGAGCTCGGGTAAATTAAAAGATAAACTAAAAAAAAATTAAGAATTTAGAAAATAAAAAAGCAAATAAAAAAAACAAAAAAAGTAGATTAATTATCCAAACTCTTAAAATGGGATAAAGTTAAATAAAAAACTATTAATTAAACAAGCAGGTAACCTAACAAAACTCTTAAGAATCGAACAAGACATGACCTTTGAAGCATGCTGTGGAAAAGGGAGTTCTCTTTAGATAAATAATAATTTCAACTCATCAACGACAAACCAAAACAAGCGGGTTCGACCCTTCAAACGCAACACAAGATGCCAGAACACAAATTTCCATTCATGCCTTTCACGGAACAACAAATGGTGGGATTCCAACGACTACACAAAAGGGAAAAGCCGACCACAATTTTTATCGAAGTTTTTAATAAAAGAGAAGGCCCATGGGTTCAGACCTGTGGAAGCCGGTGGTCGACCGAATTAGGAGCGGGGGAAACTGCAACTTTTACCGCTTGAGTTCCATTGGAGCATTGCAATGGACCTCAGAACGCTCAAGCAAAGAAGAATTCGTGGGGTGGGGTGGGCATATGGGAGGGAGGGAGGAGGGTCGAGTGGAGAAGAGGAGATGGGCAAGGTATTTCCCTACTCCCCTAGCCACCCAACTTCTACCACTATCTCGATCGGTGGTCCTGGACGTCGGCCGTGACCGGATGATTGGCCGACAAGCCATTCCGTGTCCATCACGGAAGATGTCGGACGTCGTGGGAACAAATTATTTAGGGTAAACATTTCCTGCGCAAGCGCAACACCTTTATGGACGGTCCGATCATAAAAACAGTCCAGATTTGATAAAAAAAAATTTATTTCCCCCACCCCCTCACGCCGGCGGTGGGGTTCGGCCTAGGCGGGGCGATCGCCGGGCGGGGAAGGTCGAGGGCCAAGGCTAGGATGGGCGGCGGCGAGGAGAGTGGCGGAGGGAGGAGGGCGCGGGCGGAGGTAGGGGAGGGGGCGACAGGGCGGAGCGGGCAGAGGCGACGGGGGGCGGCCGGGTGAGGGAGGGAGGTCGAGGGCCGGGGCGAGGACGGGCGGTGGTGAGGAGCGT
>JAVDBV010049120.1:0-12606 GCA_032619315.1 Piper longum | reverse complement strand
GGGCCGGGGACGACCGGCGTTGGTTGGGAAAAATCCTCAAAGTCCGTCCTCCACCGCTCTGTTCCTGTTTTTATCTGCAAAGGAAAAAATAAGGATGACGATCTTACAGTGACTTTGACTCTCTGGCAGCAGCGTCTAGTGAAGTAGAGCTCCACAATGGACTCAAAAAGGCACGAGCTTTCTTCCTTTCTTCATGGCTGCATCATTTTCTTCATGTGGGAGACGGGGGAGATGAAACCTTGTTCCTTCTTCTATAGCTCTGGTGTCTTCTCTCACAAGTCTTTTCTTTTCTCTAAGAATTTTCTCCCCCCCTTCTCCAGCAAAAGCATCGGGTTTTTATAGAATTGAGATAATTCTTTGGTGAGAAATTTCCTCCGGCAGTTGTAAAACAGCATCTACCTCTTCTTCTGGAAATTCTTCCTCCGGAAGTTTTGGAACCGTATGACCAATTCCTTTGTAATTTACAGGAAATCATCCCCGTTAATAATTAAATACCGCCCCTATAATTTATTCACATGATCAAATAAATATGTGCAAACACTATGTTTTGTGTGATCGTTCAAGTGACAATCATTCGACGACTGAACGATCTAGACAGTTTGATAAAACTAGCCAGTGGAGAAACTAAAATGGTGAAGTGAAGTTAGAGTTCAGTTAGATGTTCGGTCACACGTTCAGTAATCAAAGGTGTCTTTGGCTAGGCTTTGGAAAAAAAAACTCACAGTGGATCGGTGAAGATTTGGAACAATGTTTGGTTAGACAATCAATCGCGCATTCAGCAATCTAAACTGACGATATTGAAGTAGCTATGTTTTGTGTGATCGTTCAAGTGACAATCATTCGACGACTAAACGATCTAGATAGTTTGATAAAGCTAGCTAGTGGAGAAACTAAAATGGTGGGATTTGAATCCCAATGGCTTTATTTGGTTGAGAAGCTTGGAGGGCCTATAAGTAGGGCCTTGGGAAGTAGGTTTGGACAACCCTCTTCCTATAAAATAAACTTTGGCTCTCTTGGTGTGAATTGGGAAGCTCAAGCTTATGTGAATATTTGTGCAATCTTTAGCTTACATTCCTATGTGTTTTGTCTTTAAATTAAGCAGAGATTATTATATGTGATGTATTGCTTAAGATGTTGAGCTGATTTGTAAACTGTTGGGGTGTTGAGAATGTGTGCGGGCCTAGGCCTTTGAGGAAGAAGTGTTAGGGAAAGGAGACTACCTTCACTCTCAAAGTGTGAGCTTGTAAAGGGGGTGTAGTTGCTCCAAGGGTGTCTAGAGCTTGGTGCAAAACTCTTTGGTACTTTGGGATGTGCTTAAAAAAGAAGACTTGTAGGTCACAAAGGTCTTTGGTATTTAGCATTAGAAAACAAAGATTTGTTGGAGGCTCAAAAGGTGTTGGAGTGTAAACTTCTTTGGCACATGTGGATTGTAAGTTCCCTTAGTACGTGTGGAGTGCTTGAAGGAGGGTTTGTAAGTACAAGATTCGCTGAGACTTTTAGTACTTGTAAAGCTTCCTTAATGCGTTTGGGAGGTTGGTTTATAAGATGTATAAGTTGATTGTCATAGTGAAGCTATGAAGCCTTACTAAACTAAATGACTTGGTAGGCTAGAAGAGAGGATGTACAAAGTTTGGGACCTCTTGAAAAATTTAATTGTCTTCTCTATACTCTTCTCTCTTGTGTGCATGAGTTTACTTGATAATTCACTTGTTTACACACTTAAACATTTTTTATCTTAACTTTGTCACGGTTTGAAGTTTAATATTTACAAGTTCTAGGTAATCTTACTATTTGTATGTTTTGATTTGTTCACCAATACAATTAATATTTTGGAATAGAACTTATTGTGTCTCACACACCACTTAATTAATTGAGTGTTCATGTTATAAGTGTCTTGTTTATTTATTGATTGTGTCTACTTGCTCATTCACTTGTACTTATCTTGATAATCTATTTGTGACTATCATATCTTTATACTTAAATTGTTTAAATCATTTTAAATATCTTATTCGATATTTGCGATCATCACAAGGCCTTAAGGAATGTGAGATCTAACTATTTAATTGATTATTTGTAGTTAACTCTCACCTACATTTGGCCTTCAAACTTGTCAATTTAAGTGGATGTTCTTGACCAAGTAATCTAATGAGTATGAATATGCTCCCTAACTCATCCATGAGTTCTTTGAGTGTATACCTTAGATCATGTTCTGAGTGTGCACCACTACTGTTACCAATCCATCTAGTTGTCCCTATTGTCGATTTTATTATCGAGTAGATTTGGAGACAGACACCTGTGGAGACACCCATGGGCCTAACCATTGATGATCCCCATCATCAACGGTCAGGCCTAAAGGCATCTCCATGGGTGTATACAGCAGGCGTTTCCAAAAAAATTTCTTTATTATCACTCTCCAAACAGTGAGTGTTATGTCTTTGGAATCTGTTTTTTTTTTTTTGTTGGATTCTGACTAAAAATTATGTTCCTAAATAAGAAGGAACAAACAGTACATATATAGAGAGAGAAATGAGAATTTTCTTTGATATTTTGCAAGATTCGTTGGTATTCCGATGCTGTTTGTTCATATATGTTTGTAAACTTCTACATAATTGATTTTGGCATACACAAAATGTTCGCGTACATATTTCTTAAATTCATTGAAGAATGAACAAATTGCTACTTATTCATTCAATTCTATGATTGTTTTAGATTGATTTCAGGCTTTATGTGAAGTTGAACTTTGAAGAAGATCACAAGGTATGTTATGTACAATTCTGTAAAAAAGAAAAAGAAAAAGGTTGCATAGTTACATGCATATTTGCATGTTTTTCTCGTGGAATTTAATAAATTCTATATTTCTAATTATTTGACTCCGGAAAAAGGTTATTGTGTATAAGAAAATGTACAAACTACTATAGATATTAAATAGATAAATTGGGGGTGAAATAAATATAGTGTTTAACACAAAAATAGTAAATTTGGCATTTTTTACCGGTCATTAAATTTGAGTTTAAAATGGGATGTAAACGATAATTTTTCGGTCTATTTTGCATAAAATTAAAATTTAATAATAATGATATTAATAATAATAATGATAAAATATTTAAAAAGTAATTAAAATTGTATTAAAAATTAGAATCGAGAAGTGAATCGGATTTTAAAAGACTTTTTATGTAATTCTTATGGTTTACTTTGGAAGGACGAACATAATAAGAGGAGTGTTAATATATTTATATAAAAATTAATCTATTTAAGATAATAAAATTAAAATTAAAAGTAATATGTAAATATATATTTTTTGACAAATTATATTTGATTTTATAAATAAATGTTTTATGAATTTTAAAATACTAAATATCAGAGAAAGTGCTGCTACGTGATGGCAGCGGATACGTCGCGCCATGGCCCGGCCCCGGCACCGGCACGCCCCCCCCGCCACCACCGAATCCGACTCCTCCGACGACGGGCGCCTCCGCCACGGCCGCTTGAGGCGCGACTCCGACGGCAAGGCCTACAAGTACGGCGGAGAGAAGAGGGAGAGAGAGAAGAGGAAGAAGAAGCATAAGTCGAGGAAGGAGGAGGAGCGGAGACGGCCCCGGCGACGGCGGTCGAGCAATCGCCGGCGAGACACCTCCGAATCTGACCCCTCTTCGTCCCCGTCGGAGCCCGATTCCCATGCCGATGCGTCTCCGGGCATCGTGCCGGCCGTCCGCGATATTCTGCTAAAGTTCCCCGATTCCGCCGACGAGCTCCCAGAGGTTAGCGTTATGATTTTCTTTCCTTGTTGTTGTTGTTGGATTGGAAATGCTATCAATTGTGTTTGATGTTTGATGTTTGATGCGCGAACATGCAGCTTTTGAAGATGGTGGATGAAGGGCAGGCGGTCGATACAAGGCAGATATCGGATCAATCCATGTTGAAGCGGTTGAGGAGGCTTTTCCGAGCATTAGGTCTGATAGAACAAGATGGGGGACTTTTTCTGCTGTCTCCGATGTCTGTGCCGACGTTGGAACGCGTTGGTCATTTGATAAAATCGAATCCAATGAATAATTGATCTCGAATTGGAGCTGGACCATCCACTTTGAGTGTGGATGACAGTGGAGTTGCAGAGCAGCCCCGTGAGGAGGCCCCTGCAGCTGACAACCCGTCTACTTCTGGTAGGAGGAGGTATGGTGTATTTTATGTTTTGCTTCATTTTCTTTTTCAAAACTTGGTTTAAATTAAAGACATAGCTGATTGGGATAAACAAATCTGGAAAAGATGCAAATAGCAGTGATCAAGAAAGTCTGTGGATGGTGGTCGTCTCATAGGATATGGGCTTTCAAGATTGGAACTTTGGTGTAGTTTACGATGGAATGGAATGGGGGAGTAAATTTAATTGAACTTTGATGTAGTTTGTCAGCAAATAATATTGACCAAAATGGAGCATATATGTAGGTTATTGAAAGGGTATGGACTTTCAGGATATGAACTTTGATGTGGTTTACAATTGAATGAAGTGGGGCGGTAGAATTTATTGGCTTTGTTGGATTGGGGATGAGGTGGATGAAGAAGATGAAGACGAAGATAAATGTCCCTTGTTGGATTTTGTACTTACATGCTTCTGAACAACAATGGTTGATGTTGCTTCATTGTCATGCAGAATTATTGGCCCAGAAATGCCTTCAACTGAGTTGCTTGCCGCCACGGCAAAATTAGCAGATGCAGAAGCTGAATTAAGGTACCTTTAAGTTTTTGTTTGAGTTTTACATAAACCTCCTTGTCTTTCCATTTTGTAGTGACCATGATTATTTTTGCCATTGATTTACTTCCTCAGGGATGCCGAGTTAGATGTGGACAATGACTTGTTCATTGGTCCTCCACCACCTTCTTTGGTTGCCGAAGCCGCATCTGCCAATGAGGCAGAGCGATTTGAGGAGGTGCTGTGTTTCTCTCATTTTTTGTTTTTATGTTCTAGTCCAACTACACCATTGATTAGATTATCAGCTGATGTCAACATGGTTTCTGAACTATATCTGTCTGTAATTACCATGAGCTACTATTATTTGTGAAATCTGGCTTGGTAGCTTATTTACATTTGAAAGCTCCTGTGCTGTTGGCTATCTCTCCTGCTGTATCAACCTTTCTTCCCCAATCGTCAAGGTGGTGGAATGTTCTTAACCATTGTTGTTCCATTAAGCAGGATGATGTATCAGTTTTTGATTTTATGCTATTCATTCTCTTATATAAAAATGTTATTAACTACTTGTGAAAGTTGATGGAGATATTTGGTTTTAGTTGTTGCTTTTAATGTTAATCTGTTGATTGTAATATATGTTTTGTTGTTATCTTGGTCCTTGCACTTTGTTTTTTCCCCAGCAACCTTACTCGGTTGTTTAATTTTAATCAGGTGTCGCAGATTATGGGAGCTGAGGTAGATAACGCGTATGATGTACTTGGGGTAAACCATAAAATGTCTATGGATAATGTTAAGAAAAGGTAAATTGATACTTTCCAATCAAAATATTTCATCTTATTCATTATTTGGTATTTAAAATTAATATTGAATGAGTGGTTACAACTTACCACCATACGTAATACATGCATGTTTCTTGTTCAATGCCTCCGCACCTGTGAATTAATAAGCAAAAGCTTCCACAGGGTTATAACTAAGATGCCAAAATGCTTTTAGATTGATACGTAGATTTAGAAAGAAGGATTAAAGATATTGCTTTCAAACTTTCTATCCCAACAACTCAACAAAGAAAACAATTGTTGTATATGAGAAAATTTAAAATTTAAGGAAGTTATTATGCTAATGTGCAATAAACCCTGTAGATAGCATAAACTATGTATGCTGCTTATTATGTTTAATTTTTAAATTTCATAGATCATCTTCTCATTTCTGGAGATTATTGTTTTTGAAGGTACTGGAAGCTGTCTCTCCTGGTGCACCCAGATAAATGTTCTCATCCTCAAGCCCATCAAGCGTTTATTATTTTAAACAAGTCTTTTAAAGAGCTGCAAGACCCAGAGAAGGTATGTAGGTTCGTACCACATCATGCTTTTAAGTATGTTTGCGGGTTTGAATACTCTGGAATTAGGGAAACTGTCCCGAGTGATAATCTGCGTCAAGTTCCTACAGCCAATAATGCTTTACAACCAAATCAGCAAACATCATTTTAGCACCCATTAAATGCCTTGGATGGAAAATTTGAAAATTTAGTAATTAATGGGTGCTATCAGTCTATCACCCATGCATATCTTAGTGCTGATTGGATCTGACAGCAAACAAAGGTTGTAAAACCTTATAGCTGATTATTTTCAAAATTGTTCCCTTAATTATTACATTGCGGAAGCAAAATGTCAAAAGTTGCTTATGAATAGTTCACGGCTAATTCATTCTTTTCTTATCAACGAGATGTACTGCTCAGGCCTTTATGTAGAAGTTGGCACATCTGAAGACAATCATTGTGGATGGCTCCACCATCCTTATTTTTACACCACCACACTTATACTGTCTGCTGAAATAATATCAGCCCTATAGTAATTTGGCTTCATGTGGGAGCTTATATGCAAAAGACAATTGGATGTCAAGCTGTGGAAATACCTAAATCATCTTATGGAATTTGCTATTCCTAAAGCTTGAAAAACATTTCCTTATTTATCAGTTATTATGTTGACTATTAATTAAAATTTCTGACCTTTTTCGAAGTTTTTTTTTTCTTTCTTTCTTTATTCAGAGACCGTCTGTTTCTAATTTCTGAAAGCATCTGTACTCTCACCGTTTCACTTGTTCAATTTTCCAATAAGTTTTCCTTGTGTGTAGATGTGTGTTTGAACCTGTCTGGTATACTAATTGGAAGAGAAGATTCTCAAACAGATTTTGATTTTTCCCAACTCTATGGAGCTTGAAAAACTATGACTTGAATTTGTATGTGAAAATACTTTATGCTTAACTGGGACTTTGATTAAGCAAATGATTTTTATTTGTCTTCATTGCATAGAGCTTTTTTTCCTTGGACAGTGTTGATTCCCATAAAGTACTGCTTCCCGACTCCTCTTACACATGCTTATTTGAGTATGATCATACAGGATGAGCTTATGTCTTTAAGTGCTAAAATTTCTAATAGACTGAACTGTTGTGTATTAATGATTAAAATGGTTTATGTATTAATCTGCTTTTTTTTATTTGCAGAAAAAAATTACTGATGACAAAATCAAAATAAAAGAATAGCAAGAAGCAATGGAGGTACTGCATTTAGGATCCAAACATATACTGTGAGATTTCTTGAGTTTTTATTATTTTGGGAATATGGTTTCCAGACAATAGACATTTATAATCCCTCTTTTTCTTGTTTTAAGTTGCACATTATGTATGAGTTTGCAATTTAATACTGAGGAATGAGAAATTGCTATTTATGCATTTATTTCTAATTTCTAGGTTGAATTGAGAGCTTTACGTGAAGCTGCACTTTGGAGAAGATCAAAGGTAAGTTCCGTACTGTTTCATCCATATTTGCAAGTCCTTCTCATGGAATTTGATAATTGATAATGAATGTTATATTTTGAATTATTGTGTATTTGAAAATGAACAAACTAATATAGCAGATACTTTTGGTAAACATAACCTTAAATAAAGATCTAGAAATGACTTTCTGAGACTCTCAAAGTCACCCTAACAGCTAACCAGAAAAAAAGGTGAGGAGTGACAATGAAGGTGAAACAATGGCTTTTCCACCATGGCTGTTTGGATATAGAAGAAAATTTCATTTAAGCTCAGTTCTGATTGTTTAAAGAGAGGATATATTGGGAGATCATTTTGTTAATAATTGGATCTTATATTAAAATCATTTGAACAGCTTTTATTCAAGCATTTCGTTGTGTTAACCCATGTAAATAGCGTATGTAGGTGCATTTACTTAGGCTAGAATTTTTTACTCCTTACAAGCATTTATATGGAGTGGAGGGCGATGACATGCTTTTGGCAGAACCTGAACAACCGCCTTGAAGAGAGGAGTGGATGACTACGCTCCCACAGGAAAGAAAAGTAAGATTCTTTCTATGCATTACCCTGGCATGCTTGCTATTTAGTTCCCTAAGCGATCTTTCTACATTCCCAGCCAGGTATTTAGCATGCATTCGGTGACCTCATTCAGTAGGACTGGGAAAGAAGGCCGTGGGGACACCAGTGTCTGGACTGACACCCCCTTGGATAAAGCTCAGAAGGCAAAAATGAAGTAACATGTCCTACTCTAGATCTCAGTACTAATTTTAGCATAATTACCGTTATGATGCATAAGTATAACAGTCGGCATTTGGGCTGTAGCTATTTGGAAGCCTATAACAAGGCCAAGGAACTCGCAGTCGAGGAGGGCAAGAAACGAACATCTACAGATGCAGAGTTGGTAGACCAGTATAACAAGTCAAAGCGGTCAGTACCATTGGTACAGAAGGTTGAAGAGGAGGCCGATGTGAGCCGCCATAAGAAGAAGGTCAAGGAGGCTGAAAAAGAAGTGGGTGGGGCAGCATCCATGGAAGCCTTGGGATCGCGAGAAAGATTTGGTTGCTGGACGGCAAAAGGTGAACTTTGATTCAAACAGTATGGCAGAGGGGTTGGGTTGTCTTCCAGATTTTCATCAGGGAATTTCCAGAGAAATTTCCTGTAACACCATTCATATTTTAAGCTTTTTCTTCATGAAGTGATGAAGCTTGCTGTTGTTTGTTAGGAGGGTTCTTCAACTTAATTCTATCTGTTACATTTTATGATGAGGGCTTTTGAACTTTTATAGTTCCATATAGGTATCACAGATAAGTAGTATTCATCAAGCCCACGTCTTGGCTTGTTTTGATTGTATTTACCGCTTTCGGTATAGTTTATGCAAAAAATTATTTTGGTAGCAATGGTGTTATAATACACAAAAAAACCATTTTAAATATGGTGTCCCAGTTTAATATTTTAAATATATATATTTGTAGTGTACAATTTTATTATTATAAATTAAATCATTGACAAGCAATAGATCAATTTGTTGCATTTGAAGGAAAAAAAAAATCCTTGGCCAAAACAAGCAAATTTCTGAGTTTTTGTAGCATAGCCTCACAAAATCATGCCAACAATTTTTCGTCGTTCTAAAAAAAAAATAAAACTGATAAGATGGCTTTTGGAATTTTCTAACAATTCCAAATTCCAAAAATGTTATGAACATGTACGATCCAGAGCCAGAGGCATGAGACAAGGACAAGAACTATACTACAAAAACTGGCATTGATAAAAGAGGAAATGACACTGTACACCCGCACGCATCACCTTTCCCTTGTGAAGAAGACGGTAAAAAATTATACAAACATTCAATTCATGAATCATGAGAGAGCTTAGGTAAGGAAGGCCAACCAACCCACCCAACCCCCAAAAACTAACCATGCAATTACAATGAGCCTCCTAGAAACAAATCAGCACATACATTAACAAATTTTTATTTCTTGATGCAGCATGCACGTCCAAATACAAGGAGTGTTAGCAGTTAAAAACGGTAGTTGTCACTTAATCAACCTACTTCTCTACAGTTGAGTCAGGTATGGTGCCGGTCTTAGTTGTAATAGATGTGCTCTCAAGCTTGCCTCCTCTACCTGCCCATTGAAGTTCTTCTGTTAGTATGTATCGAAAATATACAACAGCAATAAGCTTCTGAAATGTGAGGTCATTGATAGGAAAAATATTGGCAATGTAAATCATCAGGTGCCTTTTTGTGTTCCTGCATAGTACCTGCATTGCAATAATTGTTGACAAGGTGTCCTTGCAGTTCGCTAGAAGACCCCATTCCATCTCAGAAATTTTTGCTAATTTGATTGTGAAAGAATTTGTTCTGTCCACCTGAAATTGAAAAACATCCCATAAGTTAGCTTTGGAAATTGGATATCCAACTATAATACAATAACTAAACTTGAATCATAAGTGATATCATTATGCTTTACAGATCTCATTTCAAGTAGTGATATCTGTTTCTGAAAGAATTTCAGTAGTTTCTATAGTTTATAGAAAATTTTGACTAAATAATATTCGAGGCAAAATTTCAAGGTGTACCCATCAAACTCTCAAGCCATTCTGACATAGGCTACTTGACAAAATATGCACGAGGCATTCTGTTTTATGAATCAGCTTACTTGCATTGCGACACGACATATACCTCATTAATTATAAGAGTAACATCTACTAGATGAAATTTGCCTTGTTCTTTAAAAAAAGACACATTTTTATTCTCCTGACGATTTCAGTAATCCAATAAATACACTTTTGGGATATATTCTGAAGTGAATGCAAGAATAACTTCAAGTGCTTCCAACAATAAGTTTGTAAACAAAAAAGGTAAATCCACCTTAGCCAGAAGATAGCTTATGGATGACCACATTGCCTGCATCACATCTACAGCTGAGCTCATTGCATCTTTCACTTTGAATATATCAGCCTGCAAAGTAGGCACATATTAGAATTATAAGCTATCAAGGAATGCAATACATTGTAATCCCTCTAGCAAGAATGTAACTTCTGTTTTGGTTAATTCTATGCCTATACCTGTGCACCATCAGTGACAGGGAGCTGGAGTGTGCTGGCTCTCAGGTCCCGGATCACTCGCGTTAGAGAGCTTGAATTATCTGATTCTATAAGAGCCCAATTCTCTAAATAGGACATCTATCATAAAAACCAAACTACTTTCAGGCGAAGACCAAAAATAGGTACACACCAGGATATGAATATGATGAATGAACATATGGTCTAGATATACAAAGCCAACAATGAGCCACAAATTTTTTTCTCCCCAATATTACCAGCTTTCATAGTTGCATGATACAACAGCCAAAGCACCACAAAAAGAGGTGACTACTTTACTCCTTGTCATAGAAATATCTTTTATAAAAACACCACAACTTTACAAATGGTTTGACTAATGGATTGTGCAACTGGTTAGCAGGACAATAGCATAGGTAACTTAAGCATTCAAGTAAAAACACACTCACTATACTTCCCCTGCACATAGAGTTTAGAGAGTTAGATTAAAAAATTCTGATTAGCTACAAGGCATCAATTTCAGTGGTAATATAAGACACAAGTTGAATACCTAAAGAGGTGGTACACAAGAACAATAGACAAGGAATTAAAAAAGCACAGTATCGAGAGAGTAATAAGGACAATGACAAAAAAAATGGCTACATCAATGAAGAAACAACTGCGATATGAGTTGATGAATTGAGGCCTAGAAGAACTGCGGCTGGCCCAAAATATATCAAACAAGTCGTGAGGCATTGCAAGAAGTTTTAACAATTTTAATCAGCAAACAGCTTCCACCGTTAAGACATATCTCTTGACATGCATCAGTGCGCAAATTAATTAACCTCACCATTCAAAACTAAAAAATTTGCTAGGCGACAGTGCAATACTTTGTAGAAGAAGCAAGCCAGTTAATTCACACCAAGATCTCTTCAACACAGGCTCGTTATACAGCAGTTACCTGGCCCATAAGAATCGAGGTTAGCTTCAAGTTCAATCTCTGCGACTGCAACTGAATTCTTTTCATTGCAACCAAATCACGCAATTCCGACGTCGCTAGCCAAGAAGTATACAAATGCCTCTGATAACACAACCAACAACATAAAAATAAAATAAAAAACAAAAAATAAACTCACAAGCTATGCTCAACAATTCGAGAAGAAGCTAATCTACTGAAAAATGTCAACAACCAACCATTCATCAAATCATAATTAAAAAAAACAACCTAATGAATTCACAAATTCATATACAAACTATGTTCAACAATAAGTAAAGCCATAAAATTTTCAAGGTAGGTTTTTGGGTTTTACCTCTGCAGTTTGGCACTGGATCGACAATGCCGCATTCACTCTTGCGTTTGCGAACCGCCATTGCAAATGCCGGTTATGCAAAAGCCTCAAGGCGTGAGCTTGCTCAACCCGCACCTCCCCCATCTTCCCCCTTCGTACCTCCGCCGCAAAGTTGATCAAAGACGGCACATTGCCGCCGCCGGCGACGCTTGCCGGCGTCGGCCGAGAACGCGACGGGCTCTGCTGCGCACCCATAGGCGATGATGCGGACAATCTGCTGGGAGAGGCAGCCCGGCAAGCCGCTCGGAGTGGCGACGACTGGCCCCTCTGGCTATCCGGGTGTGGTTTCTTCACCGACCCACCACCCTTCTTCGGCGATGGCAGCGAATCGTGCAGTCGCCGGAGCCGGCTATTGGTCTCCTGCCAGAACCTCGCCGGCACCGCAAAGACCCTCGACGCCGGCCTCCCAACAATGCCATTGCCGCCGCCGGTGGTCGAATCTGAGATTCCGGAGTTGCTACCGGACGACACACTCTCGGTGTCGGAGGTGGAGACCTCGGCGGCGCAGTCCATGGAGGCCCGGATCGGAGAAACAGGGGTGCCGTTGGCCAAAGCCCCAATCTTTTCCGCCACGAAGTGGTCTAGACTCGGGGTAAGCAAGCTCGAGCTGCTCCTCGCCTTCCCCGGCCAACGGTAGTGCTGCTCCAACAGCAACCTCGAGCTCTCCCCGTCCTTCCCCCTCGCCGGCGAGGCCCGCCGCCGGTCCGCCGCCGGCGACGGGCAAGGAGCGAG
>JAVDBV010049119.1:0-14920 GCA_032619315.1 Piper longum | reverse complement strand
GTCATCTATGTAATAGTTCTCACAGTGAACTAGTTATCTTTGGTGAAAATTACCCGTTTTTCACAATAATTGATATCAGAGCCAAGGTTGGTTTTGGTGTTGCCTCAATTAGCCACACAATTTGTCGGCCGGTCCGAATTTGTGTCTTCCAATTTGTCGATCGGTCCGAAGTTAGCCCGAATTGATGTCATCTGGAACCTCACCAAGATATATTGGCTCTGCATGTGTGGTGAGGGGGAGATGATTCGGGTGTTGTGATGTGTGAAGGGGAGAATTGTTGGGTTAATCCCACATCCCATTTGGAGGCAACCGGAGACTTGTATATAGGTTAATGGGAAAGCCTTAATTTTTAAGCTAGCTTTTGGATTAAGAGAAGCCCATGACCCTATTGCAAGTCACTTTTGGGGCCCGAAAGGCCCAACAATCTTTTTAAGCAGATTGACAGATTTGGTCGCGCCACTGGAGCACGTTGATGGCCGGGGGCGGGGGGGGAAAGAGATTATCAGAAGGGGAACCTTGCAGCATACATCGCATGGTCGATATCAGCAGAATTAGATCATGCAAGCCATCTTAGAAGGACAAAGGGTAGTGCTCCGCCGTGGGGCGGTGGCAACTCCCCACAATCGCCATTTAAGGAGGGGCAGACTCATATACTTCCCCACATTTCCAAACCAGTAAAATCACAACTCACTCGTTTGGCCAAATACTATCACTTATATCTGTTCAACCTCCTAATTCTAGCTTTGCAAAAATCAAAACACGTCAAATAATTGAAGCACCATTG
Organism: Piper longum; assembly: GCA_032619315.1. NCBI lineage: Eukaryota > Viridiplantae > Streptophyta > Magnoliopsida > Piperales > Piperaceae > Piper > Piper longum. The sequence goes on along the minus strand of JAVDBV010049119.1, from coordinate 14,136 downwards.
TGTTTGTTGTATGTACTGGTATATAGTATTAGGGGAATTAATGCCACTGTTCCAAGGCGAGCAGGGAGGACAAGCAGTTAAGACACAGTAGCCGCGGCCCTCCAGTTCAAAATTGAAAGCCAAAGAGATAAGCTGTCGGGCCAAGGACGCACGGTACCCACGTTAAATAACGTTGTTGTACTTAATTCACTAAATGACTTGATATTAGAACTGATACGTTCGTATTCGGTTAGATCGGATAATTTACTACCCTAATTATTTTATATTTCATACGTTACATTAAACAAGGAGTAGGCCGTGGGTGATACACGTATATGTATTAATAAAAGTCCCCTCATTTGGACCTGTGAACAACTTACCAAAATGCATCATCCCCTCATCAATTCCTCTGCTTTCCGCGCCGCACGGGCCACCCTCCCGACCGAAAACAAACTCGACCTTCAGATCGATCTGATTTAACGACGGAAGCAGCTATAATTAGCAGTAGACTCTACTGTGATTTGTGAGGTGTGAGGTAGCAGCAAACTAGGTAGCAAATGTTGGGTGTGGAAGTTTGGGACGAGAGTGGCAGCAAAGTATGCTGTACTGTGGGACAGTGGGGGTTGGAACTAGAGAGAGAGAGAGAGTGAGGCCAGTCATTGATGTTGGTGTTGGAGAGGCGCCACCCTGCTGTCGTTTTCAGAGATTCCCAAGCGCCCCCCCTCCTTCTTGCACCCAATTTTATCATGTCAAAGATGGACCGAGCGTTGGAATCGTTGCTCTTCAGCTAAAGATGAGATGGAATCGGGGATGAATCTGATGCTTGATTAAGGCTGCTATAGTATAGAAACCTAGACAAGAAGTTCTTAAAAGATCCGGAGATGACTCAAAGCCTTTTAAGCCCGTTTTAAGACTTTTAAGCCTGTTGCCTTCCAAATCCAACCAGAAAACACCAGCGCAACAAACTGGGTATAATTATCGATATAGATAAAAATATATATATAAAAATTATAACCACATTTATTGTAATATATTTTTTAATGAATAATTATCAAATTTTAAACTAAATTAATAGAATCATAATAAAGCAATTTTTTTGTTGGAATCACAAACTAATATAATCTTCTATGAAAGATTATATTCTTATAAAATTATCTTTTAACAGAAGATATCATTTTACCAAAAAAACACGCTTAAAAGATCAGAAATCTAGTACAAGTACTTCTTAATAATTGTATTTGATGAAGAGCCACGTTTCGTACGAATTGTCTTTTCAAATAGTTGCGTCAATTACGAAAAAGAGAGGTGAACAACATTTAACTTAAATTTGGGGGGGAAAACTCCGATGAAAGAGACACGTTTCATGCGAGTAGCATTTCCAAACAGTTGGGTCACTTAGAAAAAAAAAATAGCAGATGAGAATACAATCTAGATTAAATTTGGGGAAAAAATTTCATCCCCTGCGTATGAGATTTGCCTGGGATTGAAGAAAGGAACAGGGCAAACAAAGCACGGGATTCATTCATCTCCCCTAAAAAAAGGTCTGAATGGTCGTCGCTAGGTTTAGGAACGGCGATATGACTGATTAGGCCGAGGGGGAAGTAGGGGCGGCCCTATGGCGCAGCCGCTCAGCCTCTATGACTATGACAAGTTGGTTGGTTACTTGGAGCAGTTCGCTTCTTAGATGTATCAACGACGTAATCATTTATTATATATCCTTTTTTTTCTAATTAAAGATTCATAATATACTCGGTGGGTACCAAAAATAATATTAACCAACGCCTTCATGAGCAACACTGTCCACATTATGCTGGATTTGAGTAGGTTCTTAGAGGTGTAGTTGGAAGATTAGTTATCCACCAAATATTCGTATTGATTTGATAATATTGCCATTATGCATAAGTAAATATTAAATATTTTTTTCTAATGGTTTGAGCTGGGAGGACGAGTGATTATAGCACTTAATAGTATACTAATTTTAAAAATCAACATTAAATCCGATTAATATGATAAAAGGGGGCGTTTTAATTTGAGCTGCCGATAGATACGAATTTGGCTGGAAATATTTCCTAGGATTGATTGATGTATTTGCTCGTTTTAGCACGGGGGTATGCATGAGAACGCTGTTGTACCACTACCATCTTCTGGTGGATAAATCCAAATTCATCACCTGCAGAATTATTGTGCTAGAGTAGTGCCGAGTCAATCAATCGATTCATAATTTCATATCCAGAAAGGAAAGCTTAAACTTCAAGGCCGAACTCTTGCCTAACAAATCCTCATCAAACTACTTGTTAACTGGATTAGATGTGTCGCAAGGAAAGGTACATGGCCTACAAGAGTGGTGACGGCTCATGGCAAGGCCGATCCCAGTCTCGACCCTTCCAAGCCATGGACTCGAGCCATGACAAAGTCATACACAGACGTCGACCCCTCCAAAGACACAACGGTGGGTCATTCATGCTGCCGTCAAATGGAGCAGGTGAACCATCACGGTACGTGAACATGGCCTTGGACTCCATCCCCTTGGGGCCCAATACTGTCAACACAAGATCGAAGTTACATAACATTTTGATTGAAAAGAAAATTGGGAGCATGGGCGTAGTGTGTTTTCTCCTTGTCATGCCTCCAAGTCCATGTACAATATACACACTCCCGTTCCCTTCACATACACAACATCCAAATCGAACACCTAATTTGACGAACACCATCTTTCTCTTCGATTCCCAGGTGGGATCCATCCGAGTCGCTGTGACGCTTGCTTCTAAGACTTCTTATCTATTAATGAACCATGTGGTCTTGATTTTGGCCCCCTTATGTCCCCCCAAGTGTTCTCTGATTGCTCCACGAGCTGCTCGCTGGTCGGAGAACGGAAGGCAAGGCCGGGGGAATGGCGACTGGTCATGGCGGCCGACGGTGGTGTCGATGCAGCATTTAGTACTGTTACTATCGGAGTCGTCATATGGGGATGGGAGTGGGTTGGACGACGAGGCTCGACGTCTCTAAATCTCATGCAACTGCCGCATTCAATAGCGGTTTGAACAAGACAAAAGCAGTGGGTTGACGATTGAATGGTCCCATTCATGCAGTTGCCACGTTGCAGATGAGGATGGGAGTGGTGTTCAGGATGATGGACTGCGGCTCCGATCAACCAAAAGGCTCCTGTAATTTGTTCTACTTCTGTACGTATGCATTGCCTTGAGCATTTCAATCTTTGGGAATTAATCAAACAAATTAAATATTATTTTTTTATTTTAATACATAACGACGAGAAATACCAAATAAATAGAAAGATTATGCAAACTAATTTTATTAATTCATGGAAAAAACAATGGGGTAAACAATAAGATTAAATTGCTATATCATAAGTTTGATACAGAATAGATCCATATTAAAATTAACTCTCCAATATTAATTTATTCTATTTTCTACAAAATTAATATTGACTAAGAAATAAAATAAAAAATTATAGATTACAAATTTAGTAAAATTATCATTGACAATTATAAGTAAATTTCAACAAAACATTCACCTTTCTTTAATTTACGTAATTTTTTTCTCCTTTATATTAGCAATTTTTTTTAAAAAATAAAAAATCAAAAAATTAGAAAAAAATGTCATACGTTACTTTTATTATTTTCAACAAATAAAATTTGTAAATCTAAATTTTTATCCAAAATAAAATTATAATTTCATATATTTACGAAAGACGTACAACCTAACACGTGCTTCATAAGATTTGGTTCCTTTAACAACATTCTAACTGCTCGAAAAAGAAAAACAATACGCTATCTGATTCCCATCTGCATTTAGTGCCATACAAGCCCATTAAATAAAAAATGTTCTAACACGGATGTGGTAACAGAAATCATTTACGCGAGCTGCTCTAATCTTATTCACTACTATAACGATCGGAGCCAACGTCAGTTCAAAGATCATAGTCAAGCACTTCTATATGACGTTGTTGAGCAGATAAAGAGCAGATTCATACTCATGTATGTTTAAGAAATCTATCATCGCTGATAAAATTATTGTTGATACAATCGTCTGTCAATGACGAAAATACAACGCAATGACGTTTCTAAAAAAGTGTACACTGGTTGATCCGGATACAATTGCCATAAAACATATGAAATCCAACCTTTGGATGAAAAGGTTATCGCACCTTTCTAAATATCCTTAATGACAAATTTGGAAAATTGTTATAAGGCCTTGTGAATATAAATGGCGGCCTCCATAAGCTGCCACAGGAACAGATAATGCGACGTGCAGGGCTCAGTCTCTCCAAGCGCGCAAATGCCAACACTCCAATAGTTAACGGTTGGCCTTCTAGACAAAAATGACTTCAAACTTGGCACAAGGATTTTGCTTGATGTGTTGTATAAAATTTTCATCTCCATCAAATTTGAATATGAACAAGGCTTGCCGCTGTGTCATACCAACAGGATATATTCTATGTATTTTTAGTTGGTTAGTTCCTCTCAACATTTGTGGTCTCTCTTCTATCCAAATAGGCCTGTGGTCAAGTGACATAAATTTCCTTGTAATTGCAGATTCCAGAGCTTTCGGTGTAAGATCCCCAGACCTAGCAATGCAATTGGATATTTATAAGATATCATGATAAGAGGCCAAAACAAGACAGTAGTTTGAGCATGAACCTCAGAAAAATGGACTCGAACTCAAATCTCCCTCGCTCCCTAACAAATAAATGGTAAACGGTCTCTGAGCCTCTCGTACACTTGCATGGCCGATTTTCAAATTCATAATTACTTTTTTCTTCATGTTCTCTAATTTTTGTGGCGAGGAAGATGCAAAGACGGCAGGAGGAGTGGACTACTGCCATGTCAACAACTGCCTTGAATGAATCTGACGGACCCTCATATTTCCACCTAAATAAAGAAACTTGATAAGTATAAAATCATTCAATTTTTCTGACGGAGGTGTGTACAGCCTAAACACCCTAGGTCATGCTTCTATGTCCTTTTGTCACTTCTCTAGCTTAATCGTGTTTTCAGGCCAGGGAGTCCCGATAATTATGTCAAAGTTGAATTCTGTGAATGCTCAGGGAACAGAAATAAGACTAAGGCTGCTCTATTCCCTCCTTTTCCCACTTAAAAAAAATTATAAAGAGAAATCATGAAATGAAGCTATGAGAAACTCATTAATGATTACTACATGAGAGACAACATTGAAATGGAAGGGAGGGGCAGAATTTACACTTACACTAGACAAAAAAATGCAGTTTGGAAAATTGTAAATTGCCGATGATAAGCCTTAAACAATTCTAAATATTACTACACTTGGAAAATTGTAAAGTGCTGATGAACCAGGCCAATCAAATCTTTGCTTCAGCACCGGGTGCTTACAGATTTTTCACATAGTTAAACTAAAATCCCCATCAAATTTTAACCAAAAGACAGAAACCCAATCTGATTGCACTCACATTTGCAAGCCCATAATGAAGCCAATTAAATGCATATTCTATTCCACAGGCACAAAGCAGACGTTTAACCATATTTCTTTGTATTGGCAAATGCCCCACTCGCCACAAACTCAATAGTTAAATGCAGTTTAATGGTAATTGAGCCTCAACTGTCTAAATTATCTAACTGAGTAGGCCCATTACCCTAAATAGTTGCAGATTCAATGAAGAATAAAATTTTACCGGTAAACTGCTAATGCTAATACAAAAAGAAATTACCTTAACGAATCATTGTAAGCTTTTGGATTCTCTGCAAGGTACTTCATTTTCTTTGCAACGGTCACAACGTCAGACAACTCTTTGATATGTAGTACCGAATCTGCAGACGGAGCAAAATCTAGTATATTTGGCGCACCCACAACTACAGGAATGGTTCCTGATGCATTATAGGACAACATTACACGATGAAAAAGGAAAAGAAAGAAGTGTGGTTTATGTAACAAGAGATATTCAATACCAGCAACAAGAGACTGGAAGAACTTCTCAGTTACGTAGTCTTCCTCATTGGAATTTTCAAAAGCCAAGCTAAAGTTATAGCGCTTCAAAGCCTGTACTTTATCCACTAAGAAAAAAAGAAAGAAGGAACAACTTCTCAGTTTTATCATGGCAAAACAAAGTAATAAAAGCTGGAGTAAACACATTATTGCCAGAAACGAAACAAGATTTGGAAAATCCAAACCCGATTCATGATGACTTCTGCAGCATCATTCTACAGCCACCGTTAAACCAAAATTCACATAAAATAATGATGTCTCAGAAATGCAGGTTATATTGTACCAATCACTACAATAGTCTTGCAAACGATGGTACACACTTTTTTCAAAAAAAAAAAAGATGTGCATGCTAAAAGCCCACTACAAAATTATCAATAGGCAAAATTTTTCAATATCAAAAGTATAAACTAAAGCAAAAATTGAAAATAATTTGCATTATAGGCGACATTCAAATCCTTGAAGATAGCACCCAAACAAACTGCATGATTGCTCAAAAAAAAAAAACAACAGAAGATCATAAATAATCATTATGGAAACACCTCGTCCATCACGATTGCGATGGCATCCACCATAGGAATCTATTTTTATATTCAATTTCTCCAGTTCAACAAGGGCTTGAAGTCTGAAATTCCGTGCACCACAATTAGATATGAAAGCAGCTGCGTGAGCTTTCTCAGTTTTGGGCATCACTGGAGCCATAATATCATACTCGGCCCACGAAAAGTAGCCAACAGGAACATCAGATGAGAGACTAGTTGTCATTACTACAGTGAAACCTCTCCTATATGACATAAGAATGATGTAAAAGGATCAACTAGTGTTGATACGTGTTAACAAAGATAGGAAGCTGTTAGATGGTGAGAGAGAGCTTTTTCATGTAAGTTGCATATAACTACCATTAGCATATGCGGCAGACAAGAAATGCAACATATATTCTGCTATCTGCAATGTTCCCAAACAGAAATCTGAATTTTGATCATGTGATTATAATTTTTATGCTAAAATAAGCATATGTTCGATGTATAGCACGGTAAAATCACCTAATTCTGAACGCAGAGAACCTCAAGATATAATATCAAATAGTTAATTTTTCAATAAGTAGAAAGATGCTACTTGGTAACCTTCCTTTGTGTTGACATTAGTTGGCCTATTGTGGTATTTGCATCACTAATTGGTTACCTCAAGCATTCCACCACACAACCATTCTGACTTGAGATAATAAGTTCATTTAGTTTGACTATCCCAAATCAACCACCTCTACAAAGTGATAGACATTCCCAGTATTATGTATAATAAACAGAATGTAAAGACAATTATAATAAACTTTTCTTACTCACCTGCGTGCTTGTGCAAGATTATTTTCTGGATAGTAGTGTGCAGACTCCATGGAGCGATGGACAGTAGGAATTTTTAGATTGGATATTAGACTAAAAGAAGCATCGGGTTTTCTATTGGGGGCAGCAGCATATCCAAATTTACATCCCACAGAGCATGATTTCCAGTCCTCCTGAATAAGACAGATAACATTGAAAAAGGTATAAATAAACTTATAAAATAATCATTTTAATTATAGAAAACAGGCGTCATAATTGGTTTTTCCAAAAAAAAAGGTTGCCTGATCTTTGTATCTATCAGAATGGAGAAGTTAACATGCTATCAGAAGTATACGGATATGGATGGAACTCAAAATGCCATCATCCCTGTCCACACCATATCTTAGCTAAGCTGGAGAAGAAACATGAATTTTGATACGGCAGACATCAAGAGAAGGTTCTTGCTTGAGAAAATTTAATTAAGTTGTCATCATCCAGTACAAATCTGACACTAAAGATATTGAGTTTTCTTATATACCTAAATATAATCATTCCCATTTAAACTATCTTTATTAGCAGCAGTAATACAAGTACACAACCAACTTCTTACACAGTTCATTACTCTCCACTACAAATGCTCCCCATAATGATACTATTAATGGTTAGAACGCATACATTTCAAAATTTCAATCATTATAGAAGTCTGATCATTACCAAATTCAATGAAAGTAGTGTGTGCAAACAACTTCATACATAGTTAGTTAATCTCCACTTCGAATGCTCTGCATAGTGACTCCATTGATGACCAGAAGTTCAAATCTTTCAACATTCATTAACATAATAACATGTAAGAATTCGATTAAAGGAAGGAGATAAAAAACGAAACCTGTTCTCCACCAAAAACAAAAACCGGGTCTTTGCCAAAATCTCGAGAATAATTCAAAGCATCGGCCTTTTCCAGCCACTCCTCGCACCCGCCGGCACCGACCCACTCCTCGTCCTCTCCGCCGTTCTTCAAGATAACAGGGGAGGAAGGGGAGGGGTTCTTGACGACGTCGAGGCGGCAGAGGTGGGTGATTTCCCCGACGACGACAAGTAAGACGAGGAGCGGCATGATATTGGACCACCTTCGCCGTCCGCTGACCGGCGATCCGTCCGACGGTGGCGCTGCCGGGTGCTTTTCCCTCATACTTCTCTCCGCCGCCGTTGTTGGGAAGGTTAGCGCCGCGGCGGTGTAGGCGGCGACTTCATGGAGCGACCGAAAACGGGAAATAAGGAGAAGAGACCGAAACGGGTCCGGACAGTTCCGATCGGTTGGGAAGTGTCTTGTTGACCCCAGGGTCAAACTCGGGATTCCAACTCTATTTTTTTCTCTCTTTTTTAAATTTTAAAAATAGAAAAATAGGAAAATAAAATAAGAAATAGAGAGATTTATTATATATATATATATATATATCTCTCTGTTATGCATGAAGGGCCACATGAAAGAAATTATAACTGGTTTTCCGACGTTTTTTTCTTAAAAAATGCATATGTTAAGTAATTAAAAATGCTTTTTTTTGTCGATTATTTAAAGATGTGATATGTTAAATTAATGAGCCGATGAGGTGAGGGTTTTCAAATTTTCAATTACTAGGGTTGGACTTCACAACTCTTTGGCGATCGGGCGTTTGGATAAGATTTTATCCAAAGAGAGTTTTTATATCAGAGGATAGCATTTATAAATAAGAAATCTTTTTATTTTTGTTTTATGAAGAGGGATGTTGTCTTAGGCTCTGAGCTTACTGGCTTTGCTGTTTAATTATGGCTCATTTATTTGATTGGGCAAGCAAACACACAATTTCTCATCTTTTTTTTCTACTCAAGAGCATGACATTTTCTAAGTATCTTTGGAAGTTGAGAAATAAGGTGTATTTTCAAGGGAAGCGGATCTCATCAACTAAATTTATTGACTCTATCAAACAAAAGGCTGAATACTACTATATGCATGTCTTATAAGGGGCTATGAAAAATAGTTATCAGTTGGGGAAATATAGTCTTCAAGCTCATTTGAAAAATGTATGTATATTCCCATTTCAGCCTTAGTATAAGGTGGGAACTAGTCCAAAACGCATCTACATTAAAAAGTTGCATTTATAAATATTTGCACTTTCTCAAACACTTTCACGAACACATCGAATGTTCGTAGCTAAAAGAACAGAAAAAATATAATGAGCAGTAAGAAAAAAATTAAAATTAAAATATTAAATATATTAAATTGGCCTCATAAAGTTCATATCATATTATATATTGATAAAAGAGATGAAAATATTGAACTCTAATATAAAACAAGACATTCAGCCAATTAAAATCTAACATATAAAAAAATAATGAATTAAATCATTATTAATTAATCTTTTTATTTAATACAACTTTTTATCTCTAAAATTATAAATATCCGTGGTAGCTAACGTACACACAATGCAGCACACCAAAAGGAAACAAATACATGAAAAAGGAAGGCCTGCTCGTTGAAGAGTAAAATAGAGGGGGGTTAGTGAAACCGTGAATATCATTTACAATTGTCAATCTCGTGAGTAAATCGACATTACTAAGATTGTGAAGGTTTAGAAGAATACGATTGACACCAAAATATACGATTAACAACAATCTTGCATTTTGTGTGTAAAAATCGAGAATCAGGGTAGAACATCCCAAACTCGCTTCACTCTTAAACTAATTTGGAAATGTTATTAGGGACCAAACCATCATTAACTCAATTAAATCGATTAGATATACTTTTGGCGTCCTAAGACGGAATAACAAACATACAATTTATGCATGAGATGATCAACACTTAATATTATCTTATATGTATAACATGACAACTGAAATCATATTTCAAAATAATTCAAATACAATTTAAAATCCAAAAACAACAATTATAAAATTAAATTAGACAGAGTTTCTCCTAAATATGCAATAAAGGTCGCCTTGTCAACATAATAAATATACATATAAAAATATATATTCACAATATTGAATAACACAACATGTTCACATACATCATTCACATCATATTTTTTTGAGTTGGGTCTTGGTCCACTTATTGGTCCTATTAAGTTTTCATCACAACTTTCAAAAGATTATCACATTTTCATATATCATGAGAATCATCTCAACCAAAATTTAAGTCACATCAAGATAAAGTTTCATGTCAACCACATATCATCAAAACATCACATTTTTTCATCCTCAATAGGTACATGTATGTAAAGCGGCTCCTTCATAGTATTAATTGTGCTCATTCATCAAAGTTCTCCTACATATATAATAAGAAAATGTTAGTAATAAGTGTTATTAGTTTATAAATAATTACATATCAAATAGACATATGAGAACTTACTTTCATGTTAAAATAAAACATTTATAACTTTATATGAATGCTCATAAAAGCAACTACTAAAGAGCCATCAAACCATAATCTCAGTGTGTTACAGGCCACACCATCATGCTTCTTCACCGCCGACCAGCCTTCAACCTCCCTTCCTCATCATTGTCGACGCTGTCTAACTAGATTCCCCATGTGTGAATGACTTAAAGACATCACCTTTATTGGTTCTCGAGGAGTTCTTCCTCTGTTTTAGGTTTGGTTGTCGCATGAGACCCGTCATTGCTGTCGGCCAGTCATTGTTTGATCGAAGTAAGGTTCTCCTCCACTTATCCCAACCACGTGGGTGCCTAACTAATCTTTCCCAAATCCCCTTTCTCCTCGGCATGTGGTTAACACAACCTCCGTCAGCTGTGTTTTCCGGCAAGCCGCAAGAACAGTTGTCCCGGCTTTTGCTGAAACCACCGTGGACTCACATCCCCCTCCTCTCCTTGTCGAGGCTGCCGGAGATCAGCACTCCCTCCCTTTCCCTATTGTTCAACTGTAGTCAATAGTAGCTTGCCAATGCCTTTGTGTGCTGTTGCTCGACGACAACTACCGTTCCTTGTCCCTCACTGGTCATCGTGTACCTGAGGATTTAATTCGAATCCTAGCACCCTATCGAATCCAAGTCTACTTGTTGATCGTCGCCACCATTTCCATTGTCGTAGACGACGTGAGGTATACCTAATTTAGAATTAATTATATGATATATAATTAATTAGTAAGTTGGGTAAAAAATAAAATTGTGCTTAAGATGGATGATGAAATTCTCATATAAGAATTGATTCACGTGATTGTAATGTGCATATTATTAATGAATATTGATAATTCTATTATATGATTAAATGCGAGTTAGTATGATATACGAATGTAATTTTATTGTGAATTATTCATAATTTGGATGATTTATCATAAATAGCTTGATCGGGATTAAATGCCCTAGTTAAAGATTAGACATGATTTATATTGTATGTTATGTATGATTGGGTAATGATTATGTAGTTTACATACATCATGCAAGGCATTAGCATTTAGCATAATATATATTTTCATAACTTATTTTTTTATTATATTATAGACATTATCATTATATACTCAAATATATTTAACTTTCAATTTAGTTCACTATATCATCCCTATTATTTATAATATACGGCCGATCTCAGATTAGCCCACGTATTTTAAAACTAAATATTATATCGCCTGATCCACGAGTGTAAAATACAGAATCGAGTCACTAATTTTATACATGGGGTCAATAGTTTTATACAAGGGGTGAGCAATCTAAATCTGGCATTCGTCCAAGAACCTCAAGCATCGGGGAAGAAGGTGCTGTTGCTGCTTCGGCCACATGGCGTTCTGGCAACTGGAGGCGCTGCAGCGCATGTAGTCGAGGATTAGGCGTCCGAGGCCGAGAAGCCAAGAAGGAAGGACACGGGCTATGGGTTTCGGCGTCGTTGGGTTGTCGCGCCGCCCATTTCCTGGCGATTGGGGAAGCCTGTTACTTTTTCATTCTCTTGCCGTTTTGTTTTTCAACCAAGGCAACATCAAAGACGTGGTTGTGATTGTAGAGTTATTAGAAGGCGGTAGAGAGGAATGTGTCCGGTAGAAAGAGTTGGGATAATAAATTTGGAAGGTGGGAAGGGGTTGGATGGAGGTGGATGTGAGAGGGAGAGGACAGGTGGGCTATGCTTAGGTTGTGCTCTTAAATTGTTCAAAAAGTGGTGGGTAATAAAAGTATATTGCGGCGGTGGAAAAGAAAGAATGACGATGTTAGAATAGTTTCGGTGAGCGAGTGGAACTGATTAATCTTCCCGTCTATAGACTATCACCACTTAACTTCACTAACATGTTAAATTTAATTGAGTGTACATTCACAATTAAATATTATCGTAGGTGTAAATTTACCTTAACGATGTAAATCTAATTTGTAATTTCACTAACCCCCCTGGAGTCACTGTCGATAAGCATAAACAATGCTTACTAAACAAGATTGTGAGCTTGGTCATGGAGAAACCAACCGGACCCACAAGGCATCCTCCAACTCCTCCAACGCAAGCATCAAATAAATTAATTAAGTTAGATCATGAGTCTTAATTCGATTACCAACTAAGCATGGCTGCAAGACGTGAACGGCGAAGCCACGGAGAGCATGATATATGAGCAGCCAATAAATTGGTATCGTGACTAAAAATTAATTGTTTGCCACTCCGCCCACGCTAATCACTAGACTTAAGCACGAGAGAGAGAGAGCGTGTGTGTGTTGACTTTCTTCTCAAGGAGGTCGCGAAGCCAAATCCCCGACAACCTCACCAAACACGGGTGACCATCCAGCGCGAGGGAGCATGCGACGCCATGAATTGTCAAAGGTAAAGGTTTAAGCAGGAAATAGCCAGACTTATATTAGAAGTTAGAACGTATAATTATAAGTCTATAACCAAGCAATTACCAACCCGGATGAGTGATTCCTTCCAAGCCATGGTAACGTCACCACAAAAAAAACAACGGTCCAGGCTGTCTTTATCGTACGTACACGGCAGGCTACGCCAAGATTTTGGGCAGCCCAGGTACATAAACACGCCACTTGTTTGTTACCAGGAACGACGTGCATTAATTGAAGAGCTTATCTGAATTAGCACATGGTTTAACTTTAGCAGGACTGCCCCTGAATGCTATGGTCGCCTGCTCAGCTTATTGGTCCCGATGCAGATGATCTCGTTCTTCACCAAGTTTTCGATTACTTCTGGGTCGTTAAGCAAAAACAGGCAACAATATGCTCAAATCATTTTTAACCCCTAAGATTGTTGCCTTCATCAAAACAACCGTAAAATATTTATTACAATGATAAGCATAGAATATACACATTTCAGATAATTTCATGTTGGCTACAAAAGTAGGCGAACTGCTGGTAAGAAAGATTTGCTTCCAAACCACAAGCTGGCCTGGCCTAACTATTTTGAGTCCCCCGCCAGCAAAAGCTTGCAAGTCCTAAAGATTCCTAATTAATTAATCCAGACATTAGAGCCCGTAACCAGATATTTTTATATATCTCGGTTGCTTAGTATTTACCATCTCTGTTTTCATGGATCGATCAGTTGCAAACTTTGCTGGTTCCGCTTGGGGAAGTGCAGACGTTCATCCATGGCTCCTTCAAATCCATCCTCAACTCCTTGGGCACAGCCCCACCACCAATAAATCCATCTTCGGGACACCTTCTCTTCTTCCCGTTCAACCACACCCCAAACAGCTTCAAGCTCTCATCTTTCTCCTCACCCTCCTCTTCCCGAGTCTTCCCATCCTCCTCCACAAAAACTCCCTGCTTGCCCATCGCCACACTCCTCAGTTCATCCTCGCCGACGTACTTGGAGAGGAAGGCCAGCAGCTCCTCGTGCTGCCTTTTCGTGCTGGCGAGCTCGGAGATGAGCTGCTGGTTGTCCTTGCGCAGCTTCTCGTTCT
>JAVDBV010049118.1:0-23579 GCA_032619315.1 Piper longum | reverse complement strand
TGTGTGTGTATATATATATATATATACACACACACACACACACAAAATATTATTTAATGAGCTTAGAAGTCAAATCATACTATAAAACAAAGGACCTTCCATTAGAAAATACCATAAAAATTCAAACAAAAACAACTTATTTTATGTATAAATTTACAATATAATTGCAAAATTAAAAGTTTCAAATAAGACAAAAAAAACAAATAGTAGCCTCCAAAAAACCTTGTTTCTTTGTAATATAACTAATACATATAAAAATGAAGATGCCAGCTTACACATAAGACACCACATTTAGGGGTGTGTGTCAATTTGTTTTACATCGGACAAGGCCTTGTCATGTCCGTCTACTTAACCTCGGGCAAAAATTGGCTGTCCACGATCAAATTTTTTCAATCAAGTCAGTCATGATCAAACATGGTAAAAATTCGGTTAATATATGAAATTATTTTTAGCTCTTATTTATTTTATTTTCTAATTTTTTTTATTATAAATATTATTTATTCTCACAAACAACTAATATCTCATTTATATAATCATCATCTCTTTTATTTTTCATAGTTTCTTTCATGTCAATTAGCATAAAAATTAAAATCACTTTATTAAAAAAATATTTGAATAAAAAAATATTATATTTAATTGGACAATTTTAAAAATAAGATTGATGTGAGATCTATAGCTAGGTGTGTGTAAAACGAGCTTTCTATTGGAATTGAAAGTTTATCAAGTGTTCGTCCTATTAGTGGGTAGAGAAGATGAATAATTTGATATATTATCATGATGGAGATTGAACATAGTAAAATATTCTATTTAAAAAAATACTAAAAGATGTTTTAGTCCTTCCTATGTCGACCGTCACATTCGAATAATGAATAAATAATTAACTTAATTAGGAATAGTTTGATTCTAAAAATATTCGAAATTTTGATAAGTGCACAAAGTTGGTTGAGAGGTGAATACGAACTAATTCATATTTTATATCCATGCGTTTTCTAGTTCTGACTTATTTTTTAACATATGTTCTTCTTTTGCTACTATATTTTTTACTTGTGGAGATACTACTAAGTTCATTATTAAATTTATTTGAAACAATAAATATTGAAGAATAAGAAAAAATTGATGATTATATTGATGGAGATAGTATTTCAATATCTTTATATCTATAATAAGCATGTGAGAATCTTAAATTTAGTTTCTACTTTTCTAATATTTATAAAATATTTTTGCAAGTAATTAACTCTTTTATATATTTTTTTATGTAGGTGAGCTAGAGAAGAATCAAGTATTTAAACATTTTGTCTTTGAAGTCCATGTAATGTCAGACTACATTTTGATGTCAAATATTATTTTAAAGTTCTTATATATTGATTATCTTTTGTTTGACTTGAAAATATATATGAGCTAAATTTTAAAAATTTAGTAAATAATAATATTAATTGAAAGTATTTTAATTATATAATAAGTAGTTTAATATAATTGTTGATGTAAATGGATTGTTTTAAATTTCTAAATATAAAGATGACTTTTATCTTTTCTTCTATATAAGTTATTTTCAATTATTTTAGATATTTGATATTAATTATATATATAAACTTAATTAATTTTAATATATATCATGATTTAAAATTTTTATAGAATATAATATTAGCCTCACGAATATTAAAAATATTATATTATTGATATAAAATATTTAACACCCGCTTAGTGTGACAAAAAAATGTCATGTTTATTTTATTTTTATTTAATTGAATTCAATTTATTAAATTCAGCCGGACGTGTTTTATACTCCGGTCAAACTCACTGATTCCGTCTGTGTATGCCCACCCGGGATCACTTTTGATGAGTCACGTTATATTATTATTCATTTTATAAGAATTACGCTTTGTTACATTTTTTAACAAAAAAAAATGGTAGTAAGAGGGCTCAACCTTAACATGGGACCCGGCTACAAACGAGGCCCGCATCCGTGGCGCTTCCGCTGTTGCATAAATACTACGTTAATTAATCGGCGAGGAAATGAACAGAAATGACGGATGAGCCCCTATGGTCTTCTTCTCCCACGCTCTCCAATGGCCATGAATGAATGCCCCGTCCCTCCCCTCCCTCGGCCAACTACCACCTAACTCTGAAAGAGGTCGCCCATCTCGCTTCCCAACCTAAACCCTTCTTCCCTTTCTCCTTCTCTCAGCACTTGATCCCACACAGCTCTTCCATCTCCAGGTCTCTCCTTTTTTTCTCTTTTCCTTTCTTTCTTCTTTATTTATTTATTTATTTATTTACCTGTTGAGGTTTCAGCTGTTTAATTTCATGTTTCCATCATCTGTTCAATTTGTCACTTTACAACAATATGTTGTGTTTTCATAATTTTCTGCTTCGTGTCCATGTTTTGTGGTGGTCAGCTTGTCTGAATTGGTTGCACATGATGTGGCCTGTGTTTGGACTTGGCTGTAACTAGTGGGAATGATTGAGTACTTGGAAGTGGTTGTGAGTTGTGTGAATGCATCACAGGAAAGTCGCATTTGTTAAATTGTTGCGGGGGGATTTTTCAAGCATTGGTTTGAAATTATAGAGGAACGTTAGTTGGATAGTTCTCGAGTATTTATTTGGAATTATAAAGAAACATCACTTAAATGGTTCAAAGATTGATTTGGAACCAATTTTTTGAAGTTCTCAACTTATGTTCGTCTATGTCCATAACTACATCAATTATTTGGGGATGCTTCTTGTGAAAAAAACAAACTACAAGAGGTTATTTTTTTGTTCATGTTTTTTATTTTTCGTTGCCTCCTGTCCTCTCTCATCATTTCTGAGATCTAATATTCACACATATGGCATTGCACAGCTGTGTTTGTGGGCTTTTTGGTCGTCTTCAATAGTGTTGCCTCCTGTCCGCGTTATCCATTATGTCAAGTTTGGAAGAACCCCTTGGCCTTGACAAGCTGCCAAACTTGAGCAGCATTGTTCAGATGCGGCAGTTTTCAGCTAATGGTTGTCGACCCAGATTAGATGAAATGGAAATGGGTAATTGCTTGATCGAAGGAAGATCCTGCTGTTCCTCAAACATTTGCGAGTATGTATTTTCTGTAATATGCCTTCTCTAATATATTTTTTTTATAAAAAAATAATCTTATGGAGTCATTTTTTGATCTCTCTACTTGATATGAATTATCACTCCCTCATCTCCCCTGGCCTTGGTGCTAAAATGGCATACTTGGGGATATGGTAGGCAGCTTGTCAAAGTTGGTTTTACCATCTCATTATCATAGCATCCTCACTTACTGAGACATGCCAAATGGCATGATTTTTAAACTCATATACTTTGCATAAAGTGACTATTTGTCATTTCTGAAGTTTGCATCTATTTTTTTATAAACAGTTAAATGGTTTTTATTTCCTTATAGGGAAGATTGTTTGAGTGAGACATATTCACGGAGGTGGCAAACGAGGGCTTGTTTCCAGGGTGGTCATTTGTATTCAAGGAAATCATTTGGAGCAAAGAATTCACTGTGCTTACAAAACCGTGGTTATAGCACTTCATGTGATGAGAATAGTCTACAGGATTTTACAAATAAGGTAAGTCCCAAATCGTGCTGCACATGTTCTAGAATGGTGTTGAATTTTCATTATGTGACTGGTGTGTGATACGGGCTAAATCAATGGATGTAGCTTGACTGCATTCATGCTTCCTTAATACCACATCCTTTGGTTTATCATAAAGCGTAATGGCAGAACAAAATGCATGTCTCCTCTTTTTCACGCAGAAAAAGCATGTTTCAATAAAGTAGAGGTATCTGATTATCTTGTTTTCTTTTCTTTATTGCCCCAATCTTGAGGTCATGTGCTCAATTTTAAGTCACCCTCTACCTGTGTTTGCGTTCACCTCTTATCAGAACTCTGAATCATGATCAGCTATCTTCATTATTGCCATGTCAGTCATGTGATTCCTATTATGCTGATCGGTAATTGCCTAGACACTTGGTTGACTTCATAAAGCGAATTTTGTTGTTTTAATAAGCAGTCTGGTGAACAAAACCATAATGTCTAATTTTATGTGGCACATCTTCTCAACGGTCATTGTTAGATGTAATAAGCTGGTAAATCTGTCCAAAACTCTTCTGTCTGTAAAATTTTGGAGACATTCCAAATGGTACGCCATAAGCTAAATTTGCTCTGGGCTGTTAAAATTTATATAATTATATAAATTCCCTTTTATGGTCAATAATCATGATATGTCTTTACATCTACTCCAACGTGCACAAATGACAAGATTCGCTGCTTCATACTATAGATATACTATTATAATTTCTTAAGTATGGTGTGATTTTGGTGCAGTTTTTGAGAGGTATCCCAAAATTCGTGAAGATTGTGGAAGTAGGACCGAGGGATGGATTGCAGAATGAGAAAAATCTTGTTCCTACACCAGTGAAAATTGAACTGATTCTTAGGCTGATTTCTTCTGGATTGCCTGTTGTGGAGGCAACGAGTTTTGTGTCACCAAAATGGGTTCCACAGGTTTTACAGTTTTGTTCGTAATTTTCTTATATCATTTGGTACATGATGAAAATAATTACATAGAAGGCAAGAAGAACAAAACACATAAACCATGTTTTGACTTCTACATGTGGAGAGATAGGATTTATGTTTCTGATCGCCGTATTCATGAACTTGTGGATATTGATGATGCCATAAAGTTAATTGTTGTGCATAAATATGTTTCAGTTATCAGATGCAAAAGAAGTGATGAAAAGTATTCAAACTGTAGAGGGAGCACGGTGTCCTGTTTTAACACCCAACCTGAAAGTATGCACTTTTTCACCATGCCAATTCTGAAATTTCCTCTTGTTTGAATCCTAATAAAATTAATCTTCTCTATTTTTCTAGGGTTTTGAAGCAGCGATTGCAGCAGGAGCAAAAGAAGTTGCTGTTTTTGCATCAGCTTCAGAGTCTTTTTCTAAATCAAACATCAACTGTGGTATAGAAGAAAGCCTGGTTCGTTATCGTGCTGTTCTGGATGCAGCCAAAAAGTTATCAATCCCCGTCCGGGGGTATGTCTCACAAATCACCGCTGTTAGCATTTTTCAGAGTGCAATTATAGTTTGGCAATGTCTTCGATAAAATGTAGTTTCTAAAATGATCTGAAATCTCTGGTCTCTGAAACAAATTATTGCAGATATGTTTCATGCGTTGTTGGCTGTCCTGTGGAAGGAGCAGTTTCACCATTAAAAGTTGCTTATGTGGCTCACCAGCTTTATGATATGGGCTGTTTTGAAATATCCCTAGGTGACACAATTGGTGTTGGAACTCTAGGTAAGAATTAAGATTTTTAGCTTGCAACAATTGACTTTTACTGTGGAACATTAGTGGTGAATGCTTTTCTTCATTTGCAATCCAGCTTTAGTTGATTATTGGTATTAGGATTTATATGTTGCATTAACAAACTTTTTTAATCCTTACATATTTGGTGATTAGTCAGCATACTTTCTAAAAAAACAAGAGTTTGCTAAATTATTTTTTGCGGTTGGGAAATTTATGAAGCCCCTTTTCATTTGTTTCTGTAGGAACTGTTGTTCCAATGCTTGAGGCCGTAATGGCTGTTGTTCCTGCAGAAAGACTTGCTGTTCATTTCCATGATACTTATGGACAGTCCCTTCCTAATATCCTTGTTTCTCTCCAAGTAAGTATCTGTTTTTCATTTGTTGCTTTTAAACTGTATGGATGGGGAATATAAGGTATGGTGATCAGGTTACTCGTTACAGATCCCAACTGGGGTGTCATAAAACATTTTCTTTTTCCATCTTTGAGCTTGTTTTCTTGTACTATAATAAGTAATTTTATTCTGATGGTGGTGAATGCTTTTCTTATATGTATGTATACAACAGATGGGAATTAGTGTTGTGGACTCCTCGGTTTCTGGTTTAGGGGGATGTCCTTATGCTAAGGGTGCATCCGGCAATGTGGCAACTGAGGATGTTGTCTACATGCTTAACGGATTAGGTGTAATGACCAATGTCGACATTGGAAAACTCCTTGCAGCTGGAGAGTTCATTTGCAAGCACCTAAATCGCCCCTCTGGTTCAAAGGCAGCCATTGCTATCAACAGGAAGTTGGCAGCGGATGCATCCAAGATATAGGCCATAAAAGCTTTAAAAATACAGAAAGAACATTTTCTTTCCCTGTGAATGTGGGGATCTTATACGCATTTTTCATCTGCAAGTCTTAACTGTTACAGCTATATTTTTTCCCTAAAAGCCATTATATATGTGAACCAAGTCGTGTATAAATATATGTGATAATACAAGATCTAATATACTTAACACATTTAGCAGACAGAATACTGGTCATCTGACTTTAGTGAGTCAGCGAAAAATGAATATCACCAAGTGCATTTAACCAGTGGAGTGAGCTGGGAACGCTACGCCTTTGGCGTGCCGCTTTCAGGGTCTCGGGCTCTCTCGCGAGCGAACTGGGTGAACTCTACTGACAAATTTACAGAAGACATCTTTGGATGGTATGATTAGACGGTTGAGAAGCTCAATATTGCTTGGATGCACTGGTATCAATGGGTAGAAAGTCTCATGGCGCAGGTACTGATAGCACACCATATATACTAATTATCGCACACCACTTAATTGATTTGTTCAGAATACATAAATGCCTCATAAACGAAGACCGTCTTCCCGTGCTGCTCTAGACCCAAGTCAGTTTTATTCCTGAATTTGGCATTAAATCGTATCCAGAGAACTTGAGCAGCTCCTGTTGAACTTGTTGAAACTTGAGTCGTGAGTTGAACATGTCCTGCAACAGTGCCGTCCTTGCCATTCTAGTTCTAGTTGGTAAAGGAGAGAGCAACCAGATTTCTCAATCAAACTTAAGACTAGAATTTGTGAGAATCATTTCCCCGGCCTCCATTTCTAGCTCCCAAGTGTCGTATGTACATATATGTGTTTGAATAGAAGCTCGGATCTCCATGCCATGGTCAGGAAAACATGTGTTTGCGACATTGTGTTAGTTGATGGTCGAGGAGGGGAGGGAAGAGCAGCCCACTCGGGGACTTGCCAAAGGCAGTAAGCTTTATCAGTGCAGGCATTAAATGGGTCAACCTGATGCCTCCCATTAAATGCGTTTCAGGGCCTTTGGCCCTTTTAGGGTTTTGGGCCCCTTTGGAAGAGGCCTTCGATGATACATTCAATCTTTACATACTTTCCTGCTCCTATGTCTGATGTATTTCTTGGAAAAAAAATTCTGATATGATATATTTACTTATCTCCTTGCAGCTACTAAAAAACTTTATTGCATTCATAGGAAGAATATTATCTTTCTCTACCATATGTATGTATCTATGTTTCCTGAAAATGCTTGAGCTGTGTGCTATGAAAAGAAAGTGTTGCATCATCTGCCAAAGTTTGGCAACGTTATGGAGGCTTTCTTACTAGTCCCTTCACAGGCATTGGAGGTTTTGTGCAGTTTTTCATTTGGCCTTAGATGATGAATGATGATGCAGAAGAGAATATCATGTCTCCATAGTAGCTGAGCTGTGTTTCCTTTTACAAGATCTGCTGCTGAAACATTAGAGATGTGGCAACTAGCAAATATGTTTCATCCACGCTTGTAAGAAAAAAAAACGTTTGATCCGTAGATCATTTCTCAATCTGTACGCTCCACCAATTAATTGTCGGTTATGAGCTTTTCATAATCATTTTTCTTATTGTCCACTAAAATAAGAAACCGAGAACTATTGAAGCAGCCGAGAATTCCACGACTCGTGAGAACAAAAAACTCTTAAAGGCTAGTCAGTCTAGCAGCTTATTGTTTATTTTTTTCCTCAAAAACTCAAAAAATCATAAGGGGATTTCCTCTTCCATTCCGCAGAAGCTAATCGCAAAAGCCTAGCAGCCTATTGTGATTTTTTTGTGCTTGGATTTAACACTTCTTTAATGTTCTATCAGCTTTATCAGTTTTTACCCTTTACTGAGAATATAATCAACAATTACATTCAAATGGAAAAAAAAATCACCAAAGTACGTCCATGGATTAGAAACAGAAGAAGAAAAAAGAAGTGATTATAATAACTTACAACTTCAAGTATTAGATGGCCAACAAGTTAATAACTGATAATGTACTTGATTTTGTATATATATATATATATATATATATATATATGCAATACATTTTTTGTTTGAAATATGAAATATGGAAGAAATACATGGTGATGATGTGTCATTGATCTCAGTCTAGTTTTATATATATATATATATATATATATATATATAGATTACATTGAATGAAAATCATGATCTCATGCTTCAAATATAATTAGCAAACTAAGAAGTGAGAAAAAAAATTTTAAGTATGAATATATGAAGCAGCTCATCTGTTGTGAAGTGGATTAGGACCTGTGTATATTTTTCTCTTTTCATCGCCATACTGAACACCATCTCCATCTTTATGACCTTTTCTTCCAACAAAACTCCCCTTGATCTCAACAGAATTAGCAGACTTTGAGCGTGGCCTGCCTTCCAATCTGCTAAACATTCTTGATACATCTGCGAAGCTTGGAGTTTCCAACTGCAACAGCACCAGAAGCACAAGCCAACATAAAACCTCCCTTCTCCAGCGCATCATGTCTAATATTCCACCTAGAATTGAAAGTGGAAGAATTACTATCTATATATCACCCTGGTTGCCAGTGAAGAGAGTGAAGTTGAAGCAGATAAAATCCCACCAAGAGAAGCACAAGGTATACTAAACTATGATCTATTTCTTTGAAGCTTTGTAGCTTGGAAACTGGCTCTGGGTCAACGTGTTATGAGACCCAAAATGCATGGGGTACTCTTATGCTTTTGGCCCAAGACGCAGCAGGATGCACTGGGTGATGTTGTAACCTTCTTGGTTTTGACTCGAGACCTGGAGAAAGGTGAGAACAGGAAGCTGAGAGAGAACTGGGGCGAGGGTAGAAAAGAAGAAGGATTGAAAAAGGCTGGCCAAACTTTCGATTTCTTATATCTGAGTTATCAGATATAAATCTTCTTTATAGGTAAGCTTGATGGGCCAAAGAGAAGGATAGTTGTAGAAGTCACTTTATTTTCATGGAGTCTTCTACTTGTCATCTACCTGGGGCCTTATGGAACCAATCATGGGTATGTTCCGTTTTCTTGCTTCATTCCTTCATCAACATTTATATATCAAACACTTCTCAAAAAATGTCTCGTTAACAGTAGGACCGGTATGGAAAAAAAAAATCTCATGAAACATTGTGTAGAATATCATAGTTATTATGTATACACACACATACGTATATATATATATATATATATATATGTATATATAAGTATGTACTATAATAAATAATACTTGTTGATTAATGAAGAGTTGGGTGGCGTCGGCAGGGGCCACAACCGACGTAGACTGCACCCAGCATCATGGGTCCATGACTCAGACTCAGAGACCGGCCAGTTTGCTCGTCACTTGTCCCACTCAATTCACACTCTCATGTTTGGCCCAGTACATAAAATATAATAAATGACACATTTTGGATGGCCCTTTTATTGCGCGAAAATTTACATATGATGCCAACGTGGCCCCCTTCAAGAATTTAATTCACCTTATCACATGTTTTTCTTTACAAAAAACGATTGATCGATCTTGTAATATTTGATTTGTTGCATTAATCTACTTGTGAGGGATATTTGGTATACATGCTTCCGATAAATTTGTGTTGGATTTATTTATAACACTAACTGGGGGTTATAAAAAATAGCTAACGACTTTTTTAGAGAGATTATTGATAATTATAATGATTTAAATTAATTATGTCTACTAATTACCACCAAGATGATTACTTTCAACATATTGGCCTAAGAAAATTCGTAAGACTACCCCTACATACAATGTTTAGTAGCTGAACGGCTGGATCTCGGCAGCCTTATGAATAAGGCCAACTAAGAACTAGAAAGACATGTCGGTTCGAACAACAAAATATGTAATTTGTGAACTTAATAATTGTACATAGTTTTTAATAATTGTATATAGTGGATGATTGAAAGGGATTGGAATGTTGATAGTAAGCGGATATTGCGAAACAGAAGGAAAATGGATGCTGTTGGACCCCTCCGTTGTAGTCGTATATGGGCCTAGAGAGTGACATGGTGCTTATTGTCTGTAAAACAATGATGATGTCCTCCTTCCTTTCTCACACATATACATGATACATCCCTGAAGATTTATATTTAGTTCCCATTCATCGTCCACCTAATTTTCATTCCACTGAAGAGCCACAAGAACTTCTGAAACAACGGGGAAAACATTGTTGAACATGTCCTATTCTAGTCAAGTTCCGTAAGATTGTTCCTTCCAATGATGTCTACATTCTTTGGGAGATTAGGCAG
The DNA here is from genome assembly GCA_032619315.1 of Piper longum. Classification (NCBI taxonomy): domain Eukaryota; kingdom Viridiplantae; phylum Streptophyta; class Magnoliopsida; order Piperales; family Piperaceae; genus Piper; species Piper longum. Next base: position 13,197 of record JAVDBV010049118.1, on the reverse strand, counting down.
GATCTACACAGACAAAAACCCATCACAAATATCACGTTTATATAATTGCCTGTGCTTATTATTGTTCATCCGTCATGAGGTGGGTAAGATGCAATAGATGAGGTAAAGTTGTATGAATATGTATGTATGTATGTATATGTATATATGTACGTCAACATGAAGAGCAATGAGAAAAGCCGACCCCTAGCTAGCTACTAGCTTAATTTAGATATCCAAGTTAAATTAATAGCTTCCCTTTTTGTGGAGTCAAATTCCATTTTGTAGGTCATTATCAGTCATTGCAATCTATTCAGGACCCAGTAATTGAATCACTTTTATAAAGAAGGTCCTCTCATTCTCTTTGTCAAGAAATTGATGAAAAGGAGTCACCACTAGGTAGGACTGTAAGGTTTTGAGTGACAGTGTTGATATGATTATATATGGTTCATCATTAGGACGAGGAATGAAATGAATTGGTGGAGAAGGGATTGGATCTCTTGTTCTTCTTTCTTTTCTTTTCACCTTTTAACTTGTCAAAAGGCTGGGCCGGGTTGTTCATCACCATCACCGCGACATTATTATTTATTTAAGACAACATTTGAATTAAAACATATAATTATAAGCTATAGTTAATGAATGATCTTCGTGGTGAATAAGTATAATGTTCGTTGTCTGATTGTTCTCTCCCAATCTCACACTTGCAGAAAGAGCCATCTACAATCTATGCCTTATTTAATACGTTGAGTTGAGAAAACAAATCAACTTATAAATTAGCCAATCTTTTCCTTGTATATTTAATTTTATGTTAGCTACTGATCTCCCTACCATTATATAATTCATTCATTCATTCATACATGTTTGTTTAATGGATCATATAGTCGTCCGTATGCCCATTCATCAATATCAATCACATTTGAAGACTATGGATCATATACCAGAACATCGCTCTTTGTTTGATCCATACAAGATGTAATATTACTTAATAGCATATATATACATATATATATATATATATATATATATATATATATATGTATATGTATATAGTAACGTAATTAGTTGAGTGATATATGAAAATCATAGATTGTCGACTTAAAAATGAGCAAGTCTTTTTTTTTGAATGAGCAAGTGTTTTTTGGTTGGAAAATTGGCCAATGGTACTCCTTTTGAGCCTCTAATAGCTTCCATTGAAATTAATGGGCTCTTTAAGCCCAATAACAATACGAAGATGCTAACATGGGCTTACGTACTAAGACAGCTTAGTCCCACGTTGCTTGAACCCTACAGGTTAAGACTCATTTCTCACTCGTCACAATTGGGCCTATTCTAACTATCAAATATGGCCTTTGGGCCTAGCTCATCAACTGGGCAGTTAACACTCATCGCCTCATCCCGATGATCTGAATATCATCGGCAGTAGTATTAAAATATAAAAATGTTTTCTAAGAATATCAGTAGAGTTTTAACTGTTTATTTAAATTACATGATTGTATTTTTTTCTTATTAGATATATATTTTTATTATTTTACTATACTTGAAATCAAATGATTGAAAGTGTATCATTAATGTTCTGATACTAATTTTTATCTTAAAATATTGATACTTTCTTTATCAGTTCGCTACTGATATTTTTATATTTTCATATTTGTAATGTTTATATCTAATCATATTTTTTTTAAAATTAGACAAAATTACGCTCATTATAATTTAAAATTTTATATCAAATTTAACTTGCATAAAAATATTTGCAGCAAGGTGCAACTTTTTTTCTTGAAATATTAATAACCCAAAAAAATGGCAACAAAAACAGACTCTTAGCCGTCTGTGCAAATTGCAACCACTCTTTCCCGGGCAAATTACGACCTCTTTTACTTGTTCAAAGTACAGCCACAGCTCAGAGTGGTAGAAACGATAGTTGATAATATATTAGAAAGAATGAATAGTAGCTGTTTGGAGTAAGCCCTGCTTTTAGAAGCGGCGCCGCCCCCAACTCATTTATAAAGGTGCGAGTTGGTGTGAATCCATCCTTTTCGCTATAACAAAAAAAAAAAAAAAGGGCAAAGGAGTCGAGTCACTTCTCTTTCTTAATCTTCTCTATTATTATTTATTATTATCATCACTCTACAACTACAAGGCACGTGAGTCCAGACTTGAGACTCGAGACTCGAGAGAGAGAGATGTAAAACTTCAATTGCATATCAGTTGCAGACTTGCAGCATCTGAGGTTTGGTTGCTTTTGAAGGGGTTGCATGCGTGAGCTCTGGTGACTAGAGCAGGCTATTGTCTCCCGACAATTGCCTCCTAGTGGACCCAATCCTTCCTGCTTTTCGGCTTCTACCCTTTCCATTCCCTTCTTTTCTCTTTTGTAATACGCAGGCGCGCTTTTACCCCTTTTATCTAATGAGAATAAGATAAGCACCGATTTTTCTATAAAGCATGCATTTGAAGTCTCTTTTTTCCCCCCGGTCTAGAATGGCTTTTGGATCCTTAACCATATATCGTGTTCATCCTCTCGTTACCCTTCTCGGCTCTCAATGCATCGCCTTGTGACCATTTTGGCTGATGAAGCTGTTGGTTGATACTGCTATACTACTATACATATATATATATATATATATATATAGAGAGAGAGAGAGAGAGAGAGAGAGAGAGAGAGAGGAAGGGAGCGATGGAGCAATCAAATCTACTCGTGTAGCACTAACCCATTGGATTACCTCAGTAGTGGTAGCGTTACTGCTATTTTGTTTAATTTGACAACTCAAACCCTGGAAATTGGGTCTCATATAATGAATTAATGAAAACATGAAATGGGGTGAATGATTAAGGGACACAGAATCCGAATCCCCCCCCCCCCAAGTTCAAAGCATGCCTCTGCATTTGTGGGCACGCCGCCCAGTCATCATTTCTTTCATCAAAACTTAGGTAGCCCGTATGGTAGTAGTATGTACCCTTCTTGGCGTATATTCATCCCCATGCGGATTATGTTCTCGGAAATGAGCAGAGGAGATCCAATTTTGCTTGTATCATCTTGTACGTGATTTGTAAAACCACTTTTTTAACTCGAGTAATATAGGGTGTAATCATCTCGGATTATTATCTTCTATGTATATCCGAGAAATACAAAATCTTATTCAGAGAGTTTTGGGTGGGTTATAAAACCATATAAACATAATTGAATTACTTTACACTTCAGGAAAGATTATTATTAGGCGCATTACCTACATCATAATTCGCATTGTTCGCAATAATGGGCCTGGGCGTCATTATTGGGCCCATTTACCCACCAAATCATTCACTTCACAGGCCCGGTCCACCAGATTTCCCGCCATCAAACATGGGCCGTTGAAGGCTGAACGGTGGCGCCCAGCATCCGACGACGACCCAGATTCGAAATCACACCGTTGGGTCATCGGGGACCGAAAATGCACGGCCAGGCTCGAGAAAAGATCTTCTTCCTCACCATGACCTCGGAAAACAGCAAGGAGAAAGGCCATCGAATCTTGTAGTACTGTTCACCCTGGATACTAATGCTCTGTGTATCGAGTCCGGAGTTTCCATGGAGGGAGAGTACTTGCACACTCCAATGGCAACCAAGCAGAGAAGAAGAAAGAGGCGTCTTTAAAGTCTCTCCCTTTGCTTTCTTGTCTGCCATTAAAATCCCATAAATATTTTTCTCAGCTTGTCTTCCCTCTCTCTCTCTCTCTCTCTCTCTCTCTATTCAGCACAGGACCTTTCTTACGTCTGCTTTTTTTTTTTTCCAGCCTTCTGCAAAATTCCGGCCAGACTTGCTGCAAAATCTGTATCCCCAGCTGTAAATCTACTAGCACTGCACCTCTTTGGGAAAGACCTACTTGGCCTTGCCCTGCTACACAGTCGCGTCGTCAACTGCTTGAGTCTTCCCCAACACCCCCTTTGAAGGTGAAGGCTTATTTCTGGCCAGTTCCTTGTCGAGCAATACATTGCCGCCGGGATTGTCTTCTTTCCCAGAAATTATCGCTGTTTTCGTCTATACAATATTGTTTATACCTGCTGAACGAATGGGCTGACATCTCTCTCCTCATACATTTTTTCGTTTTCCCCAACAATCAGTGGTTCAGGCGATGCTTACCCTTTAGGTATTCTGTGGTTTATCAGAAAATACTCTGTTTCCGAAGATCCTGTTCCATCTTTCCACATATAGATTTGATATAGATTCCACCTCATGCTAGAAGCGATTCTGCTGTTTGGCTCATCTTTTCATTCATCGTGTTCTGCTGCTCTTCAATCAATTTGTTCGACTAAGCATATATTTATATAGTCCCCTCCTAACTTGTATCGATACATGGCTATTTTCCTGCGGCTATTCAATTTCTGATTCATTTCGCAGAGAACATTTCTAGTTCACATTCTTCTCTGCATAAGCACATACTAATAGAGTTTAGTGGTCATTCTGATCCTTATATATAACGATCAACCTCTGCGTTCCGGCCCTTTCTTCGTCGTCTTCTTCTTTAAATCCCATACATATTTAAGTCAGTCGATTTTGTGGACGATTCATTGACGGCAAAGCAAGAGAGGAAGCATGATCAGTTGGAGTGACTTGTACCACGTACTGACGGCGGTGGTGCCGCTGTACGTAGCAATGATACTGGCCTACGGGTCGGTGAGGTGGTGGGGGATATTCACACCCGACCAGTGCTCCGGCATCAACCGCTTCGTGGCCCTCTTTGCCGTCCCACTCCTCTCCTTCCACTTCATCGCCTCCAACGACCCCTACACCATGAACCTCCGCTTCCTCTCCGCCGACACCGTCCAGAAGCTGCTCATACTGGCCCTCCTCGCAGCCTGGTCCCGACTTTCCTCCGCCGGCTCCCTCGACTGGTCGGTCACCCTCTTCTCCCTCGCCACCCTCCCCAACACCCTGGTCATGGGCATCCCCCTCCTCCGGGGCATGTACGGCCCCTCCTCCGGCTCCCTCATGGTCCAGATCGTCGTCCTTCAATGCATCATCTGGTACACCCTCCTCCTCTTCCTCTTCGAGTTCCGTGGCGCCCGCCTCCTCCTCGCCGACCAGTTCCCCGCCGGCGCCGCCGCCTCCATCGTCTCCTTCCGCGTCGACTCCGACGTCGTCTCCCTCGACGGCCGCGAGCCCCTCCAAGCCGACGCCGAGGTCGGCGACGACGGCAAGCTCCACGTCACAGTCCGGAAATCCACCAGCTCCCGCGGCGGCGGCGGCGGGTCGGAGGTCGCCACCCGGCCCATGAGCGGGTTCAGCTCCGGCGTCACTCCCCGGCCGTCCAACCTCACCAACGCAGAAATCTACTCGCTGCAGTCGTCGAGGAACCCGACGCCCCGCGGGTCGAGCTTCAACCATGCAGAGTTCTACTCCATGGTGGCCAACGGGCGGGGGCCATTGAGCCCCAGAGCGTCCAACACCTTCTTCGACGAAGAGAGAGGTATGGGAGGTACCGGTCTCTCGCCAGCGCCGGCGAGTGGGACCGCCGCTGGCGGGAGGAGGAAGGACCTGCACATGTTCGTGTGGAGCTCTAGCGCGTCGCCGGTATCGGAGGGTGGACTTCATGTCTTTAGGAACGGTGGTGATGCTAAAGGTCTGCATTTTTTTTCTACTTTTTTTTTTTTACTTTTATTTCTTTCTTTTTTTTTTGCTTGTCTAGTCTACTTTCGATTCATTTGAAGGGTATGATTGTAAATATGGTTGTTTGGCTCAATTGCTCTGCATGCTTAGTTGTGTTTTGGGAGGTGATAGTTTTTGTATGATTTTCACGTTTCTGCACCTTTATATGAGATGAGTGGGGTATGAGCTTGTTTAGGTTTTTTTGAGTTAGAGATGTCAGGATCATATTTGTTGGGTTTGTCTTGTTAGACTTAAGACCTGGATTTTGAGCGTCTTTTTAGTTTTTGGCAGACATATTTTGTTTGGTCCTATCCGGATTTGTGGACCTTATCTCCCGATTTCGTCTTGTGTGATTTGGAACTATTCCTTATTAAACATTGTAGTATCTGTCGTGGCATAATAGACAAGAAAACCCTACTTTGGTGTTGGTCTTTTTTTTCAGCCATTTTTTTGCGTTCAAGTGCTATGGTACTTGCAATTTAATTGCTAGCTTCGTGTATCAACATTTCGAATATATCTATTATTTTAGAAGTAATGCTCATACCAAAACTCTTCCACTCCCTGTTAGCCCTATAATTCGGTCAGTTTCAAATATTTTATTTTGTGTTGGGCCGCTGGCTGCAGTTATGTAATGTTTGAAGGACTTTTCATTAATTAGAGCTCCTTTTAAGTTCCAAACATGAGCAACGAACCAGCTTTTAAACTTAAATTGTGATTAATTGATCTGCATGTTTCATGGCGCGTAGAACACGACAACTATGATGACTACGGCCATGATGAATTTAGCTTTGGAAATGGAACGAGGAGAGGTGGTGATATTTGTGAGCAAGATGGTCCCCATCTCTCCAAGCTAGGCTCCAGCTCGACCACCGAACTCCGGCCCAAGATCCCTGCTGACTACGATCCCAAGCCATCGGCAATGCCGCCGGCAAGTGTGATGACTAGACTTATCTTGATCATGGTGTGGCGGAAATTGATCAGAAACCCCAACACCTACTCAAGCCTTTTTGGCATTATATGGTCCTTAGTCTCTTTCAGGTTGGTATTGACCTCACCAGTGTTTTACTGAAAATGGCTTTTTTGTAATATCTTTAGCTCTTGTTCCATTGTTAGAGCTCATCCCACGTTAAATTTTAGGTGGGGGATTGAAATGCCTGCCATTATTGCCAAATCAATATCAATACTCTCTGACGCTGGCCTCGGCATGGCCATGTTTAGCCTTGGTATGTTCCTTTACAGAACTTCTGGCATTGACATGCAGTTTTTCACCTTTGTTCCAAGAGCACTAATTTGTTTAATTGAAACAAATTGGTTTTGACGAAGAGAATATTGCATGCCCTTACTTGGCATTCTTTTGGAAACAGGGTTATTCATGGCTTTGCAACCTCGCATCATTGCTTGTGGCAACAAAGTGGCAACTTTTGCCATGGGCATCCGGTTTCTTGTTGGCCCTGCTGCGATGGCCGCAGCTTCCTTTGCTGTGGGTCTGCGAGGTGTGCTGTTACACATTGCTATCGTTCAGGTAAACAAAACCAAAGTATTTTTTAAAAAAAAAATCACATTGATTATGACAGTATCTTTTTTTAAAAAAGAATATATATATATATATATATGTATATATATATATATATATATATAGGTAGAAAAAGGTTATCATAGATTTGCAAAACCAAACTGAATCAGAGCTAATCCTTTAAGTGCTTTGAGACACTTTTTCTTGTCAACTTTGTGGTTGGTTGGCCGAATGGAGATGATTTTCTGGGTTATGTCACTAATATGCTTTTAGCAGATCAATATAAAACTCATTATTTTGGTTCTTTCAGCAATGGCTCTGTTCATCTAGCACGCACCCTCATCAAAACACTAGTTGACAGGCTGTAGTCTTCGCATAACTAACTTGTTTAATTTGATAAACACATGCTGCATCGAATAAGAAAATGAACTCACTTGACCGTAAGCTGCTTCAACTTTTACATGCGTCGCAGGCAGCTCTACCTCAAGGAATTGTCCCATTTGTTTTTGCGAAAGAGTACAATGTTCATCCCGATATTCTGAGCACAGGGTATGTTCCCTGCTCTCTCTTTAATTATATGTTGCCGTGATCATATCATATCTTCTAACTTTTGACTACAACTCATTAACTTCAATCCTGGATTTGCTGTCAGGGTTATCTTTGGAATGCTAATAGCACTTCCCATCACTCTTGTCTACTATATATTACTGGGACTTTGAATTCCTGGGCGAGGACTGTTGATTTACACGAGGCTGCTATTCACGCAAGGTGTTCGACACAATCCTACAATCAACAAGTTCAAGTTGGCAAGTGCAAATTGGCAAAATTCACTCGTTTCTTTGTGGTCTTTGTTTAACCTTTTTGGGAGGGGGGGGGAGGCAAATGGTAACGAATGGAATGCTGCACCGAACGTGTTTATCGTTAACTTTTGTAGTAAAAACGTTGGCCCCTCTAATGAAATTTCACTGATTACACATAGTAATCAGTGAACTCCGCCGAAACTAATATTTCTGATGGGCGTATGCACTTCATGTAGTAGGATTTGTATTAGTGGGTTATGAAATTTATTAACATTTACACAATTATGTTCTGTGGGAATGAACTCTGCTTCTATTAATCCCAGAACAAAGAACAGAGAAATATTGGCAAGGGTAAAAAACTTGGTTATGGTAAATTATGAGGTAATCATTTTTATCTTGGAAAAAGGTATCAAACTGGCCAACTCCTGTTTTTTATCTGAATTCGATGTGGTGGAAACAACTTCAAATAGTAATAACACAAATTAGAATAAATTATTTGAAGTATATAGAAAAAAGTAGTACTAAAAAAAACCTGTAAATAAGTAGAAAGTAGGTTGAAATGTCAAGGCCAAAATCTTTGATTGGTTTTAAAAAAAAAGGGTCGAAAGCTTATTGGACAGGTTAATTACTAAAAGACACATAAATGGGGGGCATTAGGAGAATTGAACTCGGGACCTCTCGCACCCTAAGCGAGAATCATACCACTAGACCAAATGGCCAGCTGACAAAAACCGTCCTCAATTTTTAAGTAAGTAAATATTAAGTAATGGCAATTTTTATGACAACTTTTAGTAATTTACAGGGTCTCAATCTTTATGAAAAATATTTGAATTGGTTTGGGTGTTATTATTCTCACTCTCTCCCATTTATATAGAAAAAAAATCATTTTTTTTGGAGATATTTGATTAGTCGAACATAGAGGAGATTAGCATGCACCCGGATGTGGAATCTAGAAAATATTCCAAGTTTTTTCTCCTTAAAAGAATAGTCATTTCTTTTCTGTGCTAGTAATTAGTTCGATATGGATGATACATGCCAATCTTGATGTTGTCTGATCGATATGGATGCCAATCCGTGATGCACAATTACTCTTCGTCGACAATTTTTTATTTGGGTTTCCATCTAATTTTAAAGAATTTTTTTCTATGAATTTTCTGGGCAGTTTATGTAGCACATCCTTACGACCCTCCACGTACATTTTTCTCTCTTTCATTATTTGTATATTTGATTGTCGATGCATGTCTACTATTTATGACGTAAATTTATCATTTGTCTGTATTATATATCCACCTTACAACTGGGCTGTTGGCACCTCTTCTATTGTTTGCCTAGGGGATAATATTTATCATTTGGATCTTCGTAGGACATATTTTTGCTTTGCAGCAATTAAATTACTTCTTCCAAATTTAATCTTTGCATAATCTAATCTCATGCATCTTGCTTATTGCTAAATTGGTTGGGAAAGAGAGCGTGCGGGTGATTTATGTACTTTTTTCTATGGTTGCTAATGTGTGCTCTGTTGCCGACAAATAATGGTGATGGCCTTGATGATGATTATATCTTGTGTTGATTATGCCATCCCTCCCCGTAGGTTGTGACTTGTTACAGGGTATATACTCTTTAATCTCTAAATAAAATACCCCTCTTTCCGGGAAAAAATAACATATTCTAACTTTTCTTTAGCGATCTATTTCGATTGTGAGAAAAAAAATAGAGAAATTTGTATTTTTCTCCTATTTTTGCTTATTTGGCTCGCACGATAACGTAAGAAAGAAAATTTATTTTTTATCAGAGTGGAAAACCTGCTCACAATTATTTTTGTACAAAAAATATACGAAAACTAGAGAAGGTGAAAATAATACTATATAAATTTTTATTTATTTCCACCTCACATAAAATATAAATAATAGAAAAATTATGATTTTTTATTTTTTACATATACTTTTTTTAAAAAAACTTTCTCACTATCCAAAAAAATTACAACTTTTTTGGAGTACATACTCAAAGTTCAAGGCCTACCAATCCGATGTAGAAAAGCCGAATGATAAGTTCGAATAAAAAATCGCATCCTACATTCTCCATTAATCTTCTCTCCTACTTTCCACAGCGGACCCCACCTATCACCAAGACTGTGTAGTATATAATATAATATAGAGGGGAAGGTCGATGCTGGCCATTCAAACCAGGTTCTGATCACCTCAGTGCCCATCTCCTCCTCCCCAAACCCTAACAAATTAAAGAGCATACGAACGCACATACACTTCACTTCTCAGTACTGCACCGCCTTCGCAATGGCCATGCAACCGGGCACATCGCCAGGGACCCCCGACCTCTACCGGTTGCTAGCCGGGAGCATGATCGGTTACGTCGACCCTTACGGGGAGTTCCCGTCAAATTACACAGTGACTCTGCCGTCTGCGTCTAGCTCATCTAGGACCAGCTACTTTCCGATGGCCGGTGTGACAATCGAGCTACCCCATGGCGGTGGCCGGGACCTCGAAGCATCGAGGAACCAGCATAAGGAAGCGGAGAAGCAAAGGAGAAAGAGAATCAACTCCCATCTTGATAAGCTTCGGAGCCTTCTTCCTTGCAACTCCAAAGTACATTCATCTTACTTTACTTTTTGCTAATTACAATTTTACATTACCCTATGCTTCGCTCATGTTTCTCAATTATGATTTACTTGTTATTAATTATCTATTATTCTAGTTATGTCAGATCATGCCAAAACATTTTTGATGCATGAGTTAATTTTGCTATCATAAAAAATTTTGCTTGAATTGGAATTTTTACTTAAATAATCCTCTCAATCATACAACATGCACGAAGTTCTTCATAAATCTGAAGTACCTTCATCTTCTAATTATATATGTCTCCGTCAGCTAGCCAGAATGAGTTCTCTGCTATTATGTCAAACTAGACATTTATTTACTTATACACATATATAAAAGGATCATTGAGTGGGCAGAGATAATTCTTTATTTGTTGTTTGAATCATTAAAGAGAATAATAACGCATGATTATGATGACACGGATGTACTTAAATATACATAATTCATTAATTCATTAAATTGTACTCATTTTTTCTTAATTTACAGTTCTATTTTTTCTTGATTTAAGATCATGTCATCCAATATGATTAAGCTTGAGAACATAATATAAGTCTGTTCCGCTGCTAATGGCTAGCCTACTTTTTCTTTCCTTAAACTCTGATCTTTCTGGGCTTCTAACTCTGCAAAGTGGAAATGAAAAAGAGAAGAAGCTTTTCACCTATAATATGTATCAGACAAAACATGAGTTATCTTTCATTTTCTGTATACCAGCTTCTGATCATATTCATATATTTTGTTATCTCAGACAGACAAAGCCTCTCTGCTAGCCAAAGTAGTGCAACACGTCAAGGAGCTAAAGCAGCAAACATCAGAGATCCCAGAGCTCAACCACTTCCCGTCCGAGTCCGATGACATCGCCGTCCTCTCCTGCGACCCAACCCCCGGCGGCCGCACCATTTTCAAGGCCTCCTTATGCTGCGAGGACCGTTCCGACCTCCTGCCGGAGCTGATCGAGACGCTAAAGTCCCTCCGCATGAGAACACTCCGAGCCGAGATGGCCACCATGGGCGGCCGCGTCCGGAGCGTTCTCTTCCTCGTCGCCGGCGACGAGGATGAGGATGATGGTGATGAGTGTCGTTGCTCCAATGGGAAGCCCGCTGGCTTCCTACGAGACGCTCTGAAAGCGATTGTCCAGAAGCAAGGGTCTGGTACTGATCGGGGGAAACGCCGGCGGTTCGTTGGTAGGGAGAATGGGGAAGAATGAGCTGATAAAACAACTCCTAAAATTTTCACATATATGGTTATATAATTCTCCCGTTTTATTTTCTAGCAAATAGAAACTTAATCAATCAATTACCATAGAGTACGGTGAGCAAGAGTGGTTTGCTATATCTGTGATATATATATATATATATATATATATATGAATTAGAGAATATGAGCAGATATTAGGGATGGACATTATATGCATGTATGGGTTTGATATATGTAATCACAAAATTGGATTGGGGCTTGTGTGTTGTACCTTGTAAGTGAATGACTAATAGTCAGCAAATAGATGATATGATTGGGAAGAATGAGGCTCCCATGGTTCATATATAATGGAAGATATGATTATTTTTATCGTTAATTAGGTTTGCATTATTGACCTGCATCATGAGTGACCAGCATATATCAAGAAAATGGAGGGCAATGTAATTAAACAAGAGGTCCCCGCATCGCCAACTTCGTCCTGAAGCCACAAGATGATATATAGATATCGATGCATATGTATGTATGTGTGTGTAAATGTAACATCCATATCTGCAAAGAATCTACTATACAAGGGGTATATAATACGTACGTATATATGATGCACAGAATATGGCATGATGATGAAGACAAGGCGGGGAAGATTCAGGACTTGGCAAGTAGATAGGAAGGGGGAGAGAAAGCTGAAATGAAAGAGAAGTACAAAAACCAAAAACGAAGTGGGGACAGCTAGATAAGGAGTAGAAAGGATGGGCAAAAAAAGTAGCTTAGCGTAGCGTAGGTAGATGGAGGAAGAAGAAAGTGAAGGGTCTTTGGTATGGGTGGATCAATGTGCCTTTGCCGGCGTGGGGGACGAGAGTCATAAAGAAAGTCTGTAATAAGATAATAGACGATAGATATATGGATATTAGAGGAGGGGAGGATAGTCTAAGACGCAAACGATCAGTGGCACATCAAAAATGGTGGGGGGGATGATTCCAAAAGGAAGATGAGAAAGAGTTGATGTATACAAATATATAATGTTAACACAAAAGCAAAGAGAATGATGGGAAGGAGGCCACAAAAGCCGAATACACGTGCCTGCTTTTGTCTATGAACTCTGCTTTTGCCCCACAACCAATACACTCTGCGTTTGCGCGTGCCTCCTTGTTGCCTTGCCTCTTCACCCTTCATGCCTGGGCGTGCACTGCTCCCCTCATCCCCGGTAGCTCCCCCGACCAAGCTCATGGGCCTTTTGCAATCATTGCTCCGATGCCGTATTGTCAACTACCCAGGGCCTGGTTCCGCTCTATGCACACTGCCGTATGGTCTGTTAATGGCCGACTAAGCTGCTGCTAGTTGCTGCTGCCTCTGCCCTTGGGATGATTCGTTATATATAGGTTCTATAGTATCTAACAAGTAGTAACCATTTGTTCAAGGTTTGGGCAGGTAGGAATGTTAAAGTTGAAGCTGCTTCCTATGCTTCTCAGTTGAATTGATCAATTGCAA
>JAVDBV010049117.1:0-21912 GCA_032619315.1 Piper longum | reverse complement strand
TGGAGCTTGCTGAGCCAGTGCCGACCCATAGCCCCGACCACACCACCTTGCTGGCCAAAAATTTTCAAAAACTGCCAAAATTGCCATAAACCATTGAAATTTGCTAGAAATCATTGGATTTTCGCCAAATTCTTTCTCCCGAATGCTAATAATCTAATTAGGAAAATTAAGTATGAGTTTCTAATTAAGTGTAATATAATTTAAAAAATCATGATGTGGATTGATGTGAGTGCATTGATATGAGTGTAATGTTTAAGATATGTGAATGCATTATTCAGTAGGTATTAACTTCTAAATTTGATGTGTAGGCATAGAATAAGAGTTTGTCGTCTAGGTGTATAAACAAGATTCTAGCTTCTACTAGGTCCGTGCAGGACTTGCTTCTAATTTGATCTGCTCCTATATTGTGATTTGATTTAATAGGTAAGCGGATGTGTTGAGTGGTAGATTTATCATATCCCACTCCACACGGGTCATTTAGTCAATCGTATTTTCAAATTAATAACCCTTGAGTTTGTTTTAAAAAACTTAGATTCAAATCATGATGCTTTTGAGCCTATTATATTGTAATCTCTACCCAGAATTATGTATATATAGATTTTTCAGTTTTTCGAGTGAGATGTAAGTCAACTGGAAAGTTGACTTGCACGTATCGTTATGTACCAATCAAAGTGGACTCTGGATTGGTGAGTGGGTCGTTCCATTCCCGAAGGATCTGACAATTTCACATTTTGAGTTCTTCAAACCCGAAGAAGTGTGGAGGGTCACATGTATTATAATACAGTGCATATCTAAACTTGTAGATTCAAAAAGTACTGAAAATGCCTACCTGAGAGTATTCAACCTTTATGCTTAAATCTAAGTTATATGGAGGATGCAAAGGGTTTTAATATAATGGATTTTCTAAGCGTGGAATAGAATAAAAATATCGAGGCATAAGACTAGTCGAAATGGGATGTTGTTCAAAAGTGATTATAATGGAGAAGAATATATGATTGATTTTATTTAATATTAGAGTCATCTTTCATATGTTAGTTTTAATGTTTAGTTATTTCTTGACCAATAATACTTGTTACTGACTTTTTATTATTATATATGTAGGTTAGAACGTGAATGATTGAGTGCTGTCACTACCACGAAAGAACATCAATGCAACATGCACACATGTACCGTCCAAAAAATAATAATAATGTAATGTGGTGAATTGATATGAATTTTTGTGGATGAATGATATAATGTCTGATTGAAGAAAATGTTGTATGAAAACTATGAAATGATATGCGTGTGATTATTATTATGAATAGAACTGAACAAGTTGAGCAAATAGAGTCCAGACTTGACTCAAAAAGATAAAAGTTATTATGATATGTATGCTATGTAAAAAATGCAATGTTTTATATTTTTTTCGTTATATATATACACATACAAACACAAACACACATTATTTGTTGTTGATAAGGTGATCCTTATTGAATTTTTAGAGGAGACTCTATTCGTTTTGTTGTAAAAATCGTGACTTTTCAAGCTTTTAATGAGTTTATTTAGGTTTGAATATAGATTCCATTTCATAGTATTAATTTATAACAACGTCAAAATCTAAACATCTTATTTATTTATTAAATATTTATACCATTGTGAAACGTGAGGATAGATTTGGATTGATTAACCAATAAGTAGATTGACGAACAGTTCGATCATTTTTAACCTTTCCTAATTCGGTTTGCGATAAGCTAAATTGGGATGTTAGACGTTTAACTCCACACATTCATTCAAATTAATGAAAGAGGAAATAAAACAATACGTTAAAAACAATATCACACTAATCAAAATAATTAAGGCCGAAATCAAGGAAATCAGAACCTTTAACACCGACAGTTGACTTTGGTCATCGACCAGAAGATGGTTGCAAACAGTGGTCTGATACCGTCGTTGGAAACGACGACAACGGTCTGATACCGTCGACAACAACCACGTCAGAAGACAACCACCCTCTCTTGATTGTCACCAAGATTGCTGCTTCCCAAGATTTTGATGTAGAGAATATTCTTTTGCTTGTTGGGTTCATCTTTTTCCGGGTAGGAGCTTTGCCATGGGTGGTTGTTTTTTTTGGGCCAAACGATCGGGGATCAAGAAGAAGCCGGCGTTCGATATGCACGTAATTGGTAATCCAACAGGTGAGATTGTTAATACTTAATAGTGTCTATTTGATTGTTTTAGCTTCTGTGGAACTATGGGTTGTGTTTAGCTGCGGTTTGTTGTGTTTGAAATGGGGATTCTAGCGGAAGAATGTTATTTTGTATCTTTCATGTGGGTGCAGAGACGGTAATGTTATTTTGTTTCAGAAGTACGGTAGTGTCTGCCGCATGTTTGCGGTGTATTGCCCAAACAAGTGTTTGCTCGAGTACGTATGTGATTGATAGAAAATGAAGATCAAACACTATAATGGATTGAGTGCTCACAAAGCAGGCCTTTCGAGTCTCTACTCTAAAGAAGAGTCTCTACTCTAAAGAAGTGTGAATTGGTTTAATGTAGTGGGCACAAAGTTTGAGACAAACTTGATTTAATATATGTGTAATATTATCTTGGTTAAATATGCACAACTTTTATAGAGTATATGTTCGCACTGAAATCCACAATCCGGGAGTATGGTGGATGATGATGTGTCAAAGTGCTGTTTGTGATGAGGGTATTTAGTTTGTCTAGATCAGACATGAAGCTATGAGTATTATGTGCCAAATTCAACATGGTGGTCTTTTTAAAAAGGTGATGTTTCTTATTTTGTGGAAATTGGCTATGATCATTTTTCTGATACAGAACCAGCGATCAATTAACGCAAGCAGAATTTTACTTTCTGCCAGGCACTTTACTTGATGCCCTCCTCTTATTTTGATGAAATTGACTGTGGCCATTTTTCTGATAGAACCAGTGATCGATAAGTACAAACAGAATGAGCTTTCGGATGCGAAGGAAGAAATATCAATAGATAAGTCTGAACATATTGAAGCACGACCATTTAACTTACGTGAATTAGCTGATGCAACCATGAATTTCAGAAATGATTGCTTTCTGGGAGGAGGAGGTTTTGGACGAGTTTATAAAGGAACATTAGGGAGCTCCAATCAGGTCTCCCTGAGTGACCATTTTAGTTTTCATTTTTTTATATATTGTTGCAAGATATTATTCCTTTCTCGTAAGAATTTACATTTATCTCTTCTAGTTTCCTTTTGGATGGTCATCTTGGATATAAATTACACTTCTATGCATTGACATTTTTATCTTTTCTAGAATTAGTTTTTATTCTCTCGTGGAATATGTTGGAACTCCATACAGATTGATTTCGTTTTGGTTTTACGTTGTCCAACAAAAATTCCGTGTTCCTATATATACATAGAACTTACAAATAACTGTTTTCATATTGATATCTATAGATTTTGGTCGTGAGAACCCGACGACATGTGTTTCTTTTTGTCTTTTGGAAAAACATTCATTTCATTCAATCCAAGATGATAGAAAGGAACCATATTGGTTTCTTGCCCATTTAGCAAGAGAATGAGCTGCATAATTGCATAATTATTACATCTAGGAATCCATTCAACTCTACCAACATTGTTGCATGGTTGTTTTACATCATCCAAAAAAATCAAGTTTCCCATGAGCAATCATTTTGGTTTTTCCCGTTCATATAGGCTGCCAAATTTTTACGGATGGTTTTATAGGTTATACTTCCTCTCAAATTTTGCAGCATGTGTTTGTTACAGGTGGTGGCTATTAAACAACTTGATCTAAATGGACTGCAAGGAAACAAAGAATTCCTTGTGGAAGTTTTTATGCTAAGTTTGTTGCATCATTCAAATCTTGTTAATCTGATTGGATATTGTGCTGATGGGGATCAGAGGCTCCTGGTGTATGAATACATGCCGTTAGGCTCTTTGGAAAAGCATTTGCACGGTAAATAATTGTTGTTTCTCTTATGTTTTTTTTCCCATTTCCTTCCTGTTGATTACTTATATCACTTCCTTTGTGCAGACCTGTCCCCAGACAAGAAAATACTTGACTGGAACACTAGAATGAAGATTGCAGCTGGCGCTGCAAGAGGCTTGGAGCATTTGCACAAGGCAAACCCTCCCGTTATTTTTCGTGATTTGAAGTGCTCGAACATTTTACTTGGGGATGATTATCATCCTAAATTGTCCGACTTTGGCGTGGCAAAATTTGGACCTGTGGGAGATAAAAGCCATGTATCAACAAGGGTTATGGGAACGTATGGTTACTGTGCACCAGAATATTTCATGACAGGACAGCTGACTTTAAAATCTGATGTTTATAGCTTTGGGGTGGTTCTATTGGAGATTATCACGGGAAGGAAGGCGATTGACAATTCGAAAAGTGGGAAAGAAAATAGCCTAGTGGCTTGGGTAAAGAAATTTAGTTTTCATTCGAAATTGTGATATCATTTGCAGATCTTAAATACGATACCTAGCTGTTTAAGAAAGCATCCATAGCGCTTCAACTTCAGGAAAGCATCCACATTATTTTGTGTTTAAGAAAATAATAGCTCTGAACTTTCATTTGCTTTCCTATTGCTTGCATAAGGTTGTCTTTTACTTTGTTGTTTTTACTCACCTACTACTTTGGATGGTAATCTTCCTTGCTTCTATAATTGAAAGAGATTTAGATGCAGATTGACATTTGTATTGCTTTGAAGTAAGATTTTTAGTTTTCTAGGTTTGCTCCCATGCTGCTATTGTCTGTGAGGTGCAACTTACTTACAATTGAGGTCTCTCTATGTTTTCTATTAAAATTGAATTGAAATAATACATGTTTATTGTTTGCATATTATTAGCTTCAATTATATGAAAGCAGTGAGATCTACTGGAAAATGTATGTAAAATGATCCTTGAGAATCAAAGACGAGGTCTGGTGTCTGGCTTTGCTCAGTTTTTGTCAAAAGTTTGTTGAAACCTAATTATGCATAAATTTACATTTGATCCTTCATCTGAAATCTTCTTGTTTTGGAATTCCGCGCAGGCTCGTTCACTGCTCAAAGACAAGAGAAAATTTCCACAATTGGCAGACCCCCTTCTTCAACATCAGTATCCAAGAAGAGGACTTTCTCAGGCTCTTGCTGTGGCTGCAATGTGTGTCCAAGAGCAACCAAGAACAAGACCTTTTATGTCGGATGTCGTCACTGCCCTCAATTACCTTGCTTCTCAGAAGTACAACTGAGTTTTGACTGCCGATCCAATGCTTCTGTTTGGCTCCTTCAACTCCCCATTGAACACGGAAAGAGATCGATGAAAGAAGATAGAATGTTGCTTGTACACAAGCATGAAGGGAATTGAACTAATTTTTTTAGGCCTTCAGGTTTCTCCCATATTCATCAAAAGCAATTTAACTGATTAGATGGAAAAGGTTTGCCATTTGATCAGACATTCTAGGATTTCTTGTTGGTTTAGTAAGAGTTTGGCTTCTTGTATCATAAAGAACACCTACTACCATTCTGGTCCAAGCTTTTGTTACAAAAAATGGTCTGCGAAATACATAGTTTGTAGCTATATTTTTCTTCACATTTGTTAACGCACTGTATATAATTGGAGAAATATTGCTGCTCCAATTGTGACTTCTAGCAAATTAAGCTCCTTAATATAGCCCTCCAAAAGTTTCTTCTAATTTCAGAGCTTGGGTTAATCTTTGAAAGGGGGATGGGTAACCTTGACGAGCGTAACGTCGATAATAGTTCTTTATTTTCTGCTCGATTTCTCTGTACAGAATTAGAGAGCGCGCTTTATGAATCTCATTTTGTCCTTCAGAAGTAGTTACCAAAGTCTTTGCTCGTCAAACAAATACGAAGTTAATGAATGGTATCAAAACTTACCATAGATTCAAAGAATAACTTCATTCTACTTCTTAAATAACGACACAATTTGCTTTAGCTGACAGAATTTTATGCTAGCAAGACTGTTATAACATTAGTGTTCATCCAATTTGAGTAATAGATCAGCTTTTACGGGTGTATCGGAGATCAGAATATACCAACTTTCCAGTAACCAGGAGGCTTCCTATGCTGGGAAAGAAAAGAATAATTAGTTCAGAAAGTAAGAAAGCAAAGAGATATGGCATGGTGGTGGCTGTTTACAAGCAAGAATCTCAAAGCCAACAAAAGATAAAGAACATAGTCAACACGTTTAACTTTAAGCCTCTGCTTCATGTTTAGAAATCCACCAAATGAGTGTACCTTATTTTTCTGTTTCACTACTAAAAAGTGATGGCATATAACCAGATCAAACTATATTACCTGGGATACTGGCATCTTGTTTCGCACAGATTCAATTGGATGAATAGCTAATTCACGGTCATGAAAAATCTTCAATTATAGACGTATTGGAATACTGTATTCTGTAACTTGGTGAATACTACTTTGAGAAATTTGCATTTTACCTCCAGTTGAGAAATAACTTTTCCCCAAGGGTCTACAATTATGGTATCCCCGTAGCTCTCTCTTTAATCGTTGTGCCAACCAGTCCGTGCAGCCGCAATAACCTAGAAATGGACAAGAACAAAATAAAGAAATCACAACTCATCGGGTAGTCATACTTTGAAAGGTAAACAATTACTAACATGACAATGCAATAACTATGGTTTCAAACATCCGAAAGCTGACCATTTCACCAGATATTAAACAAATAGTCATGTACACTAAAAATGGTTTAACAGGATGCTCTAACTTGCATAGAACTTCTAGAATGATTCTTACTATAGAACATATTTGATTGATAATCACTTGAGCAATTAAAAAAAAAATTTTGCAACCTTGGCTAGTTTAAGATAGGTAATTACTCCGGTGGCACACCCTATCTTAATGTAATAATTACATATATAATCTGGGAACAAGCATATCAATGGGGACATCATGAACACAAAAAACAGGATAGCTTGGCATTAATAAAAATAAATTACATAGCATTGAGCCTCTATAGCACGAGCTCGGAGAAGAATCTCCCAATGGGCCTCCCCAGTTATCCTTGTGAAAGCAGCAGGCACCAACATAACCTACTCCTGAACCACAAAAGAAGCTTTACACACTGGAACTAAATACTACAATAACGTTTTGGATAAGTCCATTTACAGAAGAAAGGAGAACTACATCTACCTATGCATGATGTTCAAACCTTAGTTGTTGATACAACTCAGGGAATCTTAGATCATAGCAAACTGTAACACCAAGCCGTCCAAAGGGACTATCAGTCACATTAATTTCTTCTCCTGGAATATATGGAACCACTTTATTCTTTATATCGTAGATATGTAAATCATGCAAAAGAGGTAACCAAACTTACCTGTATCCTCCAATATGGTAAGGGAACAATATTTTCATCACCAACAACTAGTTATGCATACTAATGTTGACAATGATATGACTTACAGGAATAAAAGTTAAAGTGCTTTATACCTCCAGTTGTGAAGCTACTTTCCTTGTATACCATTCCTCCAGGTACATCCACATCAAACCTAATGAAATATGGATAGAAAATTTGACAGTTATAAAGAACAACCAAATATAAACTGGCACTAAGAAAATTTTTTATTTAAAACCAACAAAAGGCTCTTGCTTAATACGATTTCCCACATAACATTTCAGCTTAGTTTCAGTAGCTGCGCACTTATTGTTATGCATACCTTAAAACCTAAAAACCATAAGAAACAGTAAAACTATCTTATATTGATGAATAAATCATACTTTAAGCATCAAACATAACAAACCTTACTTTTAATTGGACATTAAAATCTAGAAAAAAAAATGTCTAGATTTTCGTATTTCGTTTAACTTCCAAATATATGAAAAACTGGCTAAACCACCCTTTAAAACATCAGTTGCTCCCAAGTGCGCAGATTAAAATGAAATATCAATCAAGATGAAAAACATATTCACATCAGAATTACAAGGACTCAAAATTTACCCAAATCAAGTAAACCAGAGAAAACAAACAATCTGAACCTGCAGATTTGTTAGAGTGGTTCTTGTTAACAAATATGAAAAATACAGGTCAGTTATGGTCGATCCAAGCAAATGAGTAATAGCAATTTTTGTAATAAAAAATTTTTTGCTCACAGGTGTATCTTCCTGTATGAGCTTCTGATATTCCCTGCATCATCTACTATAACATGAGTGTTATACAAGTGCAAATCATCAGGCCCTCTCTCTTGAAACCCTCCGAGTGACAACCAAATTTTGTAGTCCCTACAAAATGGCTGAAAGTAGAGTTAAGCAACAAATGTTTAATAAACCAACTAACAATGAAAATATGGAAAGTAAAAAAACAGAATTTCCAACAAGCCTATGGAAGGATATACTGATATCATAACATCACTAATTCTGCAACTGGTGTCATTTTTCCTTTACCTTGCAAGAGAGCAGTATCTTCGCATAATAGGTCCATCCAAAGCCTCTGCTATGGCAACACTTTGTCCCCGTTCTCTTCCCATGAAGGAAAAGTTCTCTGGTAAACAAAGCAACTTCGTACCAGCTGCCACAGCTTCCTATACTGAAAAAAAGCACATCATGATCTTCGAGAAAACAGATAGACAAGCAACCATT
The DNA here is from genome assembly GCA_032619315.1 of Piper longum. Taxonomy (NCBI): domain Eukaryota; kingdom Viridiplantae; phylum Streptophyta; class Magnoliopsida; order Piperales; family Piperaceae; genus Piper; species Piper longum. Next base: position 13,316 of record JAVDBV010049117.1, on the reverse strand, counting down.
TACAAGCGTCATAACAGGCGATTCCCAATGTGATATAACATTATTTCGTAAGAACACAGCAAATAATTCAAAAAAAAAGGAGTAGGTACATCAAGAATATTCTTCAAGGATTAAATACAAATAAGATTGTATAAAGCTTTCAACAAACTTGCCCAGAACCGTATTCATCCATGGTTTTCAACAAATATCCAATCCCAATAAAATTACAGCTAAACAAGTATTTTTACAAGCAATTCTCAGTGTGCCACTAGCATTATTTCATAATCACAGTATGGAGACAAATGGGTCGATACAGTAAAAACACTATACATACGACTTTTTTTTTTCTATTAACAGTTAAATGTTCTTCAATGATCAGCATAAACTTTCCCAGAATCGAGTTCATGATGGAAACCAACAACAGCGCAATTTCAATTCAAAGACGCCCTTCACAAACACACAAAGATACGACAATTGAAAAGTCAACCTTGACTAGTCCAGCGCAGGTGCTGAAGTTGTGGGACAGGTCGTCGGTGGAGGTCATCTGGGCCGCCGCAACTCGCACCAGGCTATTGTCGGACGCCATGGAAGAGCAGCAGGAGGTGCAACAACGGAGGTAGGGGAATTGGCGAGGTGGAGGAGGGCGGGGGAGGGAGAGGAAGAGGGTGGCGACTTTGAGAGTCGATGGGTGGGTCAGTGCCACTGCCATAATAAACGGTCCTTACCGAACTCCCTGTCCCAAAAACCTCTTATAGTTTATACACGTACTTACCATGTATATATGAGAGGATTTTATCATTCTTGTAGTCATATATAATTGAAATGGTGGTTAACAACTCACTGATAACCCCATCACCTATATAAGAAGATTACAATGACTAGAACAAAATTTTCCAATGGTGCCACGGCGAAGACTAGCCAAGCTTCAACAGATAAGATGATCAACTTCTAATCCTCTTTAATCACATATATACCTATCTTCCCAACAAGACAGCAACTCACTCCTTAATTCTCATGATTTCAACTATAATTCATCTTCACCTCTCCCCTCCATGCACAAAATGCTAACTACCTTTCCCACATCTCTTATTTGGGTATCAAAGTATCCCGTTATGCACCACCAATTTCCCCATCTCTTATTTGCAGTCGACATGACTGTTTTTTGTAAAGCTAGAATGCATCAGATTGATGTGGTGTTGTCTATTTTAACATCTTTTGAGAAAGTGTCAGAACAAGCAGTTAATCTCACGGGGAGTTTGAAGGGGAAGATGCCCTGTGTAGTTGGTAATGGCTCATCTATTCGTATAGCTGTTGATCCTTGGGTTCCGTGAATTGAGGGTTTTGTTCCGAGGCTGAGGTCTGCGGCGGCTCATTTACCATTGGAGAGGGTGAAGTTCCTTTCTCTGGGGAATTTTAGCGGTTGGGATATTGCCAAAATATATGGGCTATTTATACCAGAACGCATGCCCATGCACTTTTAGCTATCCCATCACCTGTGTTAGACATTACAGATTACTGTGTATGGAATGAAACAAAAAAGGTGGTTCTTTCTCTGTCAGTTTCATGGGACATCTGACAGGGAATTGACATCCATGGATTGACAGGGCCTAGATTATTTTTGTTTGGATGGACATGTGCACAAAACTGTCTTCCAACTGCTGATTTACTTAGAAGTAGACAATATTAGTTGATTCCACTTGTTCAATTTGTGAATGTCCACTTATTACAGCTTTGCTATTTGAGCTGTTGGGACTTCGAACCGAAAAGTTGGTGCAGGTCAACTCATATAACCTATTGCTTAGTATTTTTGCTTTGTCTGGTAAGCAAGTGTCGTCTGTGTCATCTTTGGCCTTCATGTTGAAGATTCTGGTAGCAATGGAAACTGTTTGGATGGAGCAAGATAAAATTCGTTCCGAGGGGAAAGTTAAAGAACCGTTGGCCTTTATGATTAGGAACGGAACATCAAGTTTAAAACGGAAGTATATGAGATGAAGCTCGAGTGTCATGCATGTGTTGTGCCTGGTATCAAGCTAAATAGCACGAATGATGTTAGTATCCAACCAGTGTCCTTTGTACCTAATGTGTATTTTTAGACTGAACGGTAGTTATATGGAGAATGGTGGCTGTTCTGGCTAGGCTTTTGCTACGTATAATCAAGCTAATATAATACCTTTTGCAGAATGGGGAGCAGGGAGATGCAAGGAGCCCCTATCTTTTGTAATAGCTAATTCTTGTGCGTTTTTGCTTGGAATTCGGTCAGTGTTTTCTCAAAGGGCTGCCGGAGGTGTGAGATGGGCCTTCTGGATTCAACCGCCCTTATTGAATTCGGTCAGTGTTTTTCTCTTAATGGGACAATTAAATCCACCCAAATTAATCTCTCATCTGAACAGAAACCAAAATAAAATGGAAGGCAGTTAAGCAGTCAAATAAAAAAGTGTTCTTTATTTCTAAATAAAGTGTAAATCACAACTAAATAGTGAATAGATCATTTTACTATTTAATCTCAATTTTTTTGCATTCGAAATTTAATTCGTTTATATTAAATATTGGATTTCAAGTAAACCTAATATACATTAATTATAAATTTTATTTAATTTTGGAGTGAAAGATGAAACGAGCTTTTACGGGGATAATCAACTAGGAAAAATAAGCCCCACTTAGCTTTAGTTTCTTCTGTTCTAAATGTTCTTCGTGATTAGGAACTCGCATTAGTCTGCATTAGGGATTTATTATTTTTCTTTTCAAACACCTAGTTTTAGTCAGATCATGATTAACTACTGATAATGACAAGTCTCACAGAAGTGGAAGCCATCACCGCCACTTATCCCAAGTTGTTGGTTAACTTCCAGAAAGTATCTTGAACGTGGACGAAAACAACTAAGATATAATTTTGGTAAAGTAATAAAAAAATGATTAATATGCTTTCAGAAAAAGTTGGTCTAAGCCAATTGAGAAAAAAAAAGTGATTTAAAAAATCACAAACTCGGAGGGTCATTATTTATAATTTGAAATTCTTATCAATAAAGTCGATGCCCTTTTTTCTACACTAAGAAAATAAAAAAAAAATATACAGTCGACATTCCAAATAGTCGCATACGTCAAATGTATAGCTTTGCTCTGCGTCCTATTCTTCCAAACCAGAACTTGATGAATGCAACGGGTCATGGTCTTGACTTCTGCCAACATCCCCTCAAAGACGTGTATGATGATGTGGTAGGGATGCAGGTGTAAATGAGTTGAGCTGAATAATGATATTTTTGAATTTTATTTAATTTTTAACAAGTATATTTGAGTTTATTTGAATATTTGATGAGTTTTAATGTATTATGGGTCGAGTCGAGCTCATCTAAAATAAATAGTACTTGGACTTGGCTCGTATTTAGCTCGCTATATTATTTAATAGAATAAATATTTATATTTGACTCGTACTCGACTTATATAAGATTAAATTTTTTTTCAACGATATATAAATTTAATGTAACCTCAATAGTATTCATGAGTCGAGTCAAACTGAATAATTTTTTAAATTTAAACATATCAAGCTTGAGTTTTGAACTGAACCAAATCAAATATTCCTTAGCTCAAACTCTGCTTATTATTTAACGAGTTATATATTTCGAGTCGAGTATTTTTTTGAGCGTAAAATTAACAAACACAAATTAAAATTAAATCGAGCCAAACATAAAATAATTATAAACAAATTTGACTAATTTATATCACGGGATGGTCGTCATGTATATTTTTTTAGAAAAATAAAACAAAAAGGACGGGCAATTAGATTTGGCCTTTTTTCAGGTAAGAGAAGCCCCCTGGGTATGACTGCGCTTTATTTCTAGCTTTGGGAAGCAACTGTTTCTGACCCTTGGCTTTCCATCAAGTGAGGAACAAGACCATTTGTCTCGTTGCCAAAATTCTTCAATCAACTAAACACCATGCCTTCATGTTAAAATAAAAACTATAAACTATGCTCAACTTGCACATGCAGACATTAGACTTGCCGACTCCCTAATGCTGTCTGGCGAAAGTGAAATTGGGAAAAGAAAAGAGATATAATCCATGTCTTTTTCTTATATTCAATAGAACGAATTGGTAATTGTCGTTTTGTGTTAGGTTGCCTCACGCCCAGTCACCACCCTGACGAGGTCACCCTCACCCTCACGCCTTTACCAACCATACCTCTATAAACAAAACAGCCCACCATATGTTTGACTAAAAAAAAATATTTTAAAAAAAGAAAAAGATAATTGGAAAAAGGGAAGACAAGTCCGAAGTTCAGACCAGAGAGGACTGATGGCTTTTGTTTATTCCAAGGCAAGGACTGAAAGACTGGTTTGGCTTTGGCATGCTAAGTTTCCTTAAACCAACCTTCCCAAGCGATCCACATTCTCCTGTTTTCTACATATAATAACTAATAGAGTTGAAAAGAAAACTAATATGGTTTGCGACTAAAAACTAACTAAAATATAAATAAATATATTTTTATAAAAATAAGAACAAGGACGTTCTCGCAAATCAAATTTCCTTATATGGATCATAATGTAAATTTCTAAGTCCTAAGAACACGTTCAATCTGCCATACCATGCACATGTATCCATTCAACAAAAGTTGCGATCATTCCTTTTCTTGAATATCTCATGATTGGATAGAAATGAACCACCCAACTATGCATACCACAACTACCCAGAAAAAAAAAAACAAAAAAACAATACCCTGCACATATCACAGTTGACAAATCTTCATCAATGATTTAGAATAATTGGATCATTGGATTGATAAACCATATGTAATAGAACATGAAGAATCCTTCAAAACCAGGATAAAAACTCCAAGAATACTGATCAAGCTTAGATTTAACATTGTAGAATCAGCTCTCTACTGTACATGGACACCAAGAACCTCTCTTTTGTTCTAAAATGATCAAAGAGAGGCTTCCTTGACAATGAAAGTAGAACATCAACAACAAAGTAAAAAAATAAAATCCAATCCGGCAGGAACATGGAAATTGAAGAACCACCAACTGATTTGACCATCCCACAAAAGAAAGAAAACAAAAAAACAGATGAGCTGATCTGAGCTTTTAACCATCCGAATTCCCCTCGGAAGAGTAGCTGCTCGGCGGCGGGGTAGAGAAGGCCGAGCTCCCCTACCCACTTCCTTTCTCTTTCTCCTTGCCCCCTTCTTTGGTAGTAGCTAGCGAAGCCACTGTCTTGACGATGGAAGCAAAGATGCCGGCCTTGATCTGACCCCTCCTGGGATATGGGTTCCCAGAAGCTTTCCGTTGGGGCGGGAGGTCCTCCTTTGACATGCCTTTGATTAAGCAGAGGTGGTCGGGCGTAGAATTCACAGAGCTAGATGATTTGGAAGAAGGGGAGGAGCTAGGAGATCCTTCCATTGTGAAGAAGGAAGCAAGAGGGGGAGTGAGAGCACAGGGGGAAGAGTGTTCCACCTATATACACGGAGGGTGGGCCCTCCTGTTGCTTGCCGGGAAAGATTCAGGTGTGAATCCGATTTTTTTTTTTTTTTTGCGTTTCTTTTTAAAACTAAAAGTCAAATAGGGAATAGGTGTTTTGGATTTGGGTTTAGATTTTAGAGTACCAAAGTTAAAATATATAATGTAATATATTTGAAAACACCAAATCTTAGTATCTGCTCAATCTAATATTTATATGTTAATATTAATAGATTTGGATCGTTAGATTATAAGGATATTAAGGATAATAAAAATAATTTTAACAATTTTTTTATAAAAAATAACACCTAGATGACTCGATTTAACTTCTCCTAATACCTTTTTCTCATTTTGATCCCGACTTCTAAGCAATCTATTAAAAATGCTGAAATTGAATTTAAGTCTAAATTGATCCAATAAGCCTGTGGACCAAATAAATGGTATTCTATCAAATATATATTAAAATATTATAAATGGCCAAAATCTAATTTTATCGATTTAGGTTTAAAATTTATTTATTTTACTTTAAAAGACAAGACATTTTCTTCAATTTAATTTTGTTTTATCCTACTTCAGTTAAATAGTGTGAATTTTAATTTTGTCCAAAATTCATTGATAAAAAAAGATCAGAAATTATATAATTAGATCTTAGGGCTTGTTTCATTGGCATGAAAATTATATAAATGAAAAAAATCATTAGAAATAAAAATTCAATGAAATAAAATGACATAAAATTTTTAAAGATTTCTTTTATAAGTTTAAATAGTATGAAAATGAAATAAAATGACATACTTCCTTCTCATTCTCACGTGTCTCACAAAATTTTCCCCCAATTTTTTATATTTTTTATAAGAAAATGCTCCTTGATACAATTTTTCCATAAACTTGCTTTGACAGAAAAAAAAATTTATCTAAATTTCAAAACATCCAAACGCAGAAATTTATTGATTTTCAAATTATACATTTCGTTTTTGCAATTTCGAGACAACCAAACTTACCTTTTAACTTTTTTTGAACTTGAAAATTGGCATAACGTGTAGGCCCCAACAAATGATTTAGTTATTATATATAACAAAAAGGATTAGTTCCATATATTAAGAGAATAATAATTGACAAAGGTCATTTTTAAAACATCATTCATGAATTAATCGCTTAAAATTTAAGGTATTTTCAAATTTATCACTTGTTCAAACACTCTCTGATCTAAAATGCTGTTTAAAAAGATGTGATTTGGACTTTTAGCTCGACAATCAAATTATTATTTTTGAAGCCCTTGTCTCATTAGGAAAATCTTCCAGTAAGAAGTAACAAGATTTAAATTAGCACTGACGCATCATTGACCTCTTCTTGTTAGAAACCATAACAGCAATCACACATTCTATTCGTACTACCACCTTAATATTGAAATTGGGCGGCATTAGAGCAGGATGTCACACAAAACACCAAAAACATTTACGGGTTTCCACAAATACTATTGAGAATTTATTTCAAAATTTACCTCACACGATAGCTCAATCAAATAAAAAGCATGCTGACCTAATTCCGTCGGGAAACCCTTTCATGGAAGTTCTCTTGTCAATATATAATTGACTGCATCACTCACTGTATCAACAACCTGGTGCATCAAACCATACAAAGGTACGTAATAAACATGAAATTAGGAATGGTATATTGTGTACAAAAAAGTCATCAAAAAGTTAAATGTCATAATTGTGTCCAGAACAAATATTTTTGCAAAACTATAACAGCGTAAAGAGTTAATACATACGAGATCTGCTGGAAACTTGAAATGATTTCCCTCCCCCCTGAAAACTCCAGTTCTAGTTAGAATAGAGAGCCAGGGAGGTCCGGCCTGTGACAAGAACATCAAACACCACAAACTAAAAGTAAGCAAAGAGCAATAATAATACAGAAACACAAACATTCTGCATTTATACATGATGTCCATCTCCAACATATAGCTGCACCAGATATTTGCTCATCAAACAGTATGAACGCACACTGTAATTAAATACAGATATACCACAGTGTTTGAGAAAGACTCATGTTGGTAATATTGACACAAGCCAAAATGAAGGCTTTAAAATGTGCAGTCTATTCATCACAAAATTATGCTAAAGCAGAAATTCAACATTAAGAACTTCAGGATGTCTGATTAGTGAGGTCAAGATGGAATTGTACTCAAGAAATAGAGTTTAAGTACTACATTTCCGGAAATGAGGATCCTACTCCACAAAGAAAGTAATCTTTTTAATTCAATCAACTATAAAGCATCGGGGACAGACCTGCTGTGCGCCATGTATATCAACGGAAGGATTATCACCAACCATATAAATTGTTGTAAATGGCCGAGTTTCAGAACCTTCATTCTTCTCAATTAAGGAGCCAAGGCGTTGCAATATGGTTTCGGCATTTCTAAAAACCAAAGGATTTGGCTTTCCATAAGATGTAAACTGCAAGGAGCAGTGATGTACTCTGCAATGTACGAAGCAAACAAGATAACAAAACTAAATGGCATTATAAATGTTAACATCAAATTTTAGATATATGCTTGTCATTGCTTACCTGTTATAGATGCTTTCTAGTGCGATTCTAAACGCACCCATTCCGAGACGTTCAACAGGAAAAACACTCTGGAAGTTCAAGTTTGAGAAAGTTAACCATAAAATACAAATTCAGCCAGAGATCTACTTTTTCATGCACTTTAAACAAACCTGATATTCAAGATCATCATTAGCAAAGTATAAAGATGGTTGTTGCTGTTCAATTCTCTTTCCTGGAAGACCTCCAGATCCAAGAATGTCACATAGAACCTGAAGATCAAATAATCTTACAGAAATAACAATTTTGATGGCACATAAGAAACTCCTATAAAGGTTCACGAAAAGAAAGGAGCATCCGCAAATTAAATATACATAAAACATAATTTACTAGATCAAATAGGAAACCTGAACATCTCTGCCCCAGTCAATAGGATCACTGACAACAAAAACCGCCTTAACTTCATCTGATAGAACATTGTAGTTTCTTTCCGCATCCTCCAAGTCACATCCATTGCAGTTCACTTTGGCCTTCCAATTCTTGAATTCAGATAGAGGATCTATTCCATCAAAGTATGACGAATAGTCGTCTATAGATAAGACTCTCCTGTTAGGAGTAATCACCACAAATCAAAAGCAAGCATTTTCCAATTTATAAATATGCTAAAACATTTCAAGTTACAACTATGCAATACAAATTATATGACTACATCTGTTCTTCATAGCCAACTGAAATGTATATGCGATATTCAATTGAATCTTACTTGAATCCATATTCAGACATTACCAAAGCTGGTTCTCCCTTGCCAACAGCAACAATAAGTTCCCTTTCATATCTTTCGTGGAAAAGAAAAATAATAGTTGAATGATGGAGTGAGCAAAGAAAACCGTGTGTATCAAACAAGAAAAGCAGCATATATACACATGCCTAGGCAACAGTTCCTTGAAAGGAGAATGGCCCTGCACAACCTGTATGTGAATCCGAGTAGTGCAAGATAGATACAATAAATCTTGTGTTAGAACAGAAATTATTTTTCTTCATGGAATAAATATATCTAGATGGGATAGACTATAAACTGATTATCAGAAAAAATCACCCAAATATAAGCTATATAACTGAATATAGAGAACTATACAACATGCATTTCAAATATAAAAATGAACGCACCAAGACAGAGCACCTGTTGAGGAGAAATGGGAACGTCTAAGATCTTGCTTAGTTCATGAGCTCTTTTAGATTCAGGAATGCCACCACCTACAAGGAACGGATGCTATAAAATAATTCCTTACACTTGAAAAAACACATGGAATTTGACACTCATATTTTGGTCCAGGACATGGGATTGAAAATTTGGTGTATATATATTTGAAACAAACAAACACGCATGTATGCCAAGAAAGCTAATTCTTCTAGTAATCAGACATGCAAACAAGTATTTACATGACCAAAGGAGATTACTGGATGTGTATCACAAAACTCACCATTAGTCAAAAACAGAAATGGAACTTGGAGGTCACCTGCAACAAGAAAAAGTTTCATTTAAGATTCGGGTTTCAAAAAAAGAAACCTTTAAATTGCGAAGAATATTGGACTTTTTTAAAAAATCCGATAAAATACAGGCCAAGTAGTTGAGAGATCCACTGGAATAGCAATCCTTTTTACGGGGAAAACCAAATCCAGACAAACTATTACATCGATTGTGATACAATTTCACCCTTTTTATGTTAAAAGCACATGAGAAATCTAATTCAAGCTGGATTATGCTCCAAAAGTATTGTCAACTCGAAGTAGAGCCACACACTTTAGTTGATTCGGACATTCATTGCAAGTATAAATATATGAACTTAACATGCATAGGAGTCCACATAGGGTTAATGAAATAACAAAATTCCAAACTATTACACACCTGCACGAGTAAACAACTAGCTCCCAATAAATTCCAACATTTACAAACCAAAATCTACGCTTAATTATACGATTAAATAATGGCGCATTTTCATACAAAATCAACTTTTTATAACACAAGAAACCAACGAATGGCAGACCACGATCATCACCATCGTTCATCTATCAAATTACAGTTCACCCGCGCGATCAAACAAAGAAAGACAAACGCAAATCACCCCAACACGAGACAGCAAAACAAACACACCGGACTCCGTATACAGTCTCCTGAGGGCGGACACGGAATCCCCGATGGGCGTCCGGCCGCGGAGGATGACTCCATCGATTTCGAAGGCGATCCCGAACGACGAAGGCCTGGGGAAGGGAAGAGTGAGGAGGGAGAGGGAGCAACAATGGCAAACAAGCGGAGAAGCAAAAGCGAGTACCTTTTTGGCGGGTAAGGACCGGTGGCCGAGAATGGGCGGGAGAGACGAAGCGCCGACCTCGACCTGGTTTGAGAAACCCTAGCAATGGAGGAGAAGAGGAACCTCATGGTGGTGGCTCGCCGCCCCTCCCTCCCCGACCTCGCCTGCCTTCCCCGAGTAGTAGCCGATGCCGTGGCAGAGCTGGTCTCGAAACGTATCGGTAGGGTGTTTTCGTCATTCGGTTATTACTAGTACGGGTGTAAACGACCCCTCGCGGATCTAATCCGCTCCCGGTTAATTTTGTGTTCGAAAAAATATTCGATAAAATAAATAAATTCGTTAAATAATAAATAGAGTTTTGAATAAAAAAGTATTCGGTTTGGTTTGGCTTAAAACTCAAACTTGATGTGTTTAAATTCGAAAAAATATTCGGCTCGTAAATAATATTAAGATCATATTGAAATTATATAATATTAAAAAAAAAATTTGATCTTATATAAGTTGAGTCCATAAATATTTACTAAGCTCGAGCTTAGTTTGAGCTCGACTCAAATCAAATCCAAATATATAAATTTTGAACAAGCTCAGTTTGATTTATTTATATTAAAGTTCTGTTTATTTATATTAAAGCTCGACTTAGCTTATTTTATATCAAGTCAAACTCAAATACACCCATACTCGATTTGTTTACATCCCTATTACCTCCCTTGAGGAGGTTTCACGTATAATTTGTCCCCCAAAATTACTTAGTTCAAACTTAATTTTTACCAATCTATCTATTAGATTCTATTAATAATAATGTAGAAAAATGTGATTTTCTTTCAACGTTGAGTCTATGATTTTTGGAATTTTTTTCTTAAATTTAAAATTTTTTAGAACGGATGCGATTCATAATCTAATCTAATCATAATAACGGCCCTTGAGATTATACATTATAATAATAATTAAATGTATAAGATTTTTAATATAATAATAATTATACATTCGAAATTATAAATTGGACGTTCATACATGCAAATTAAATTACAGCCACTTATACACTGTTTCCTAAAACAGAGCCTACGCTTATGATTTTGACAGATTTGAGTTTTTTAGTTCCGATGCGTTGCCTTCTGCGCTTCAAATTAACTAACTAAGGACAGTTATTTAACAATTGACAGCTTCTACATTTTCTCACACTATCTTGTTGTCTTAGTGAGATTATAATTTATATTTATAAAATTTATATAAATTACAACTATAACTATAATTATAAATTATTGTTCTTATCATGACCTCTAAATTTCTGTATAGGTCGGATTAGATTTATAATATTCCTAATTTAATTATAAATATGAAATATGTCTCTTATTTGAACTATAATCTTTAAGATATATAATACTATATATTTTTTATTGATGGCTTAAATTTAATTTTATAAAAAAATATTATATTGTACACAATTTTTTTATCATATATTGTCTCTTACATTGGTGTTATATGCCTCATTCCTCTTCTAATCAAGTAAAATTAGTTTCAAAAAATAATAAAACAAATTGAATCAAAATTTATTAAACAAGAAGTAAAGAAATTAATATAATAAAAATTTCATGAAAAACTACTTAGTGGAAGTTAGACTTATATATTTTTAATATTTTTGTCGTGAGTTATCATATTTAAAATTTATAATTTTTTTATTTAAAAAAACTAAATAAAGTCAAAATAAATTATATGTGGCAACAAAATCATTCATTAAATTATTATAATAGTTGAGATTAAATTTATAAGTTTTCAAATTTAATTATAAGTATGATTTACATCTCTTATTTGAACTATAACACATTAAAATATATAATACTATTTTGCCGGTTAAATTTACATATAAGAACATCATGTATATCGACTTCAAAATTAGTTGACTCATGAATTTTTTAGCTTTTGTGTTATTTATACAAAAAAAATTGTGCTTGAGTTCTTTCATCTGTTTAGCATCTATGCCAACTAATAATCAATCATTAATCTCATGATGCGTTTAATTTTATGACGTGTTATATTCTATAAAGATATATTTTTTCATGATGTTTTTTTAATTTATTATGATTTAACGATGTATATTTTTAGGATCTTCCTCCTCTAATTTTATTTAATTATGTTTTTTTTATTAAAATATTATTTATTTAATATTTGTTTTAAGTTGTTACATATACATAGTAGAGTTTTCATGAAAAATAATAATTTATCCATCAATAGGTTGTAATGAAAAAAAAACCAAGGTAATAAAATTCTGATAAAAATACATTTGGTACATCTTAACGCATCAAGAAAATAAATTTTAATTAATAAAAAAATCAATATTTTTGTTTTGAATTATCATAAAATTTCTAAATTGTTTGATTCTTTCAAATTAACCAAATCGAATCAAAATAAATTATATGTGAAGTTTACGCAACCTGCGGTTTCAGTTGTTAGATTAGTAATTTATGTGTTTATGCTTCTTTTGTTTGATTTTGTAACCAAGTTAAAATAAATTCTAGACATTAGCTATGCCAGGGTAGAAAAGTTCTACTCTTTCAACCACGAGCAAAATTAGTAGAGGGCATATAAAATTCTAATAATAAGATATAAGTCATGAACCTATAAAAAATAAATTAAATAGAAAATTAGCTTTTCTATGATAAACTTGTTGTTCTTGAGTTGGGAACTTAGCTACATTGTAACACCATTGTTTGTTGAATCTCTTTTCCTAATTCATCGAGCAATCGATTTTGGGCAGTCGATTTTAAGTGCAATTTCAAGCTTGCTTCATTTAATTTAAAGTCAACAGATATTTAATCCAAGCTTTTCATTGTAGTTAAATAAAGTTGAACTTAATCAAGCTTTCAATCCTCCTAATTAGGGGGTAAGCCAAACCCTACATAAGCTGATAAACATGAACGGAAATGGCCTTATATGCAAAACAAAAGCAAGCCCATTTATCTCCCACCCCGGCCCAACAACAAGAAATGCCCATACAAGATCATGCGCTCTTCATAAACCCTAGCACCTTCCCATAGCGGCC
>JAVDBV010049116.1:0-17685 GCA_032619315.1 Piper longum | reverse complement strand
TGGATTCATGGCGTTCTCCAGTGCAACCGCTGGGCCGCCCTTCATGTCGACTCGAGTCCAAAGTAACCCACTTTCTTTATTTCTTTCTTCTTCGCCTTCATTTTTTTTTTTTTTAAATCATGCTTTTGGGTGATTGGAGTTGTATAAAACAAGAATCTATTTCTTTTAAGGCTTTGCGATAAGTTTTTGTTTCATTTTTTTTATTTTAGATTATATTGGTTCTGTCCAAGTGGTTGAGATTTTTAAGTTGTTCTCAGCTTATTTAATGCATTGCGATGATCATATTAGCTGTCCGGTTGAAATTTGCTCCTTTCTTTTTTCTAAAAAAATTTCCAGCAGGATTTGATTAGCTCAGTAAATTTGTTCTTATGGATTGCTTCGCGCTCTCTCTCTCTCTCTCTCTCTCTCTCTCTCTCTCTCTCTCTCTCTCTCTCTCTCTCTCTCTCTCTCTCTCTTTGGGTAGTAGTAGTAGTAATATTAGGAGGAGGAGGAGGAGCAGACTGCTAATTGCTGTTGTGACATCAATTGATACTAAGTCTGCTTAGATGTGTGATAAATTGTGACATCATATCAAGCTACTGTTGAAACCAAAATTTGAGATGAATATTGAATCGTATATAAGCCACTGATGAAATCAAATTTTGAGAGTCATATCGAATCATAAGCTGCTGATGAAATGAAATTTTTAGTTTTCTTGTGCTGGCTTGTGTATGTCTTTTCACTCCTCTCCTTGCAGCAGTTATCATTTGTGCTGTTTTTTTATTTGCTTAATGCCTCTAACTCTCTTGTATGTTATTATCTAGACAAACCCGATGCTGCGACAGTTTAAAGGAAGGCGATGCCAAGTGTGGCAGCCGAATAGTTTTGACGGTAGCTAAATCATTTCGCATCCTTTGTAGGTTGCTAAATGTTAATTGTAATCAATTTTCTTATGTTTAGAACTTTGCATTGTTCTAAAGCTACATGATTGCTGCTGCACCAGGCAATTATAGTCATTTGCAATGTAAGCCCCCACTTGTTCGACACATATATCCCAAAACGCAACTGCTTCTCTTAGCTACTGCTGATGGTCGAGCACAATTTGAAGAAGATGGTATTGCCATGTCAAATGTAGAAAACCTGAGTTTCCTTTCTGAAGAAGATGTCCATATGTTAAGTAATGAAGAACGTGCCATAGAGATATCTGAGGGAAAACCAGGTTTTGTATCATTTTATGCTGCAAAATATAGAAAGGCAACTGAAACTATACCAGCAGTCTCACAAAAAGAATCCTCAAACTTGGGCTGGTTTATTGGTCCGGCTGTGCTTGTAGCTTCTTTGGTGCTCCCATCACTGTATTTAAGAAAAATACTATCCCTCATATTCGAGGATTCTCTTTTGACAGGTATGACAATTGAAATAGGTTAGAAACATATCCATTGAACTTTTTTTTCAAATTGTAAATGAGTGTTGTGGAATGTGTGTTTTGACATTTACCTTTATTATGTGTTTGACTGACTATGTGTAATGTTGCAGTTTGAAGCTTCATGTAATATACTTTTAGCTTGCATTGACCAAATTTAATTCTTAATTTTTTTTCTTGTTTAGCAAAGTTGACAATGGTCATTGTGTTAGCTTTCATGAACTACTATGTTACTTTTATAATCAAGAATCATGTTGACAGCATTATTGATCTGTTGCTTATATCTGCGTGCAGATTTTCTCATATTGTTCTTTACGGAGGCTTTATTCTATTGTGGAGTGGCAATATTTCTCTTCTTGATAGATAGGATTCAAAAGCCTCTATTTTCCCTAACTTCTAAAAGTACTCATTACATGAATTGGAGTTGGCGTCCGCATATCTTATGTGGTCACTTTGGTTCTTAGCCTTATAATCCCCTTGGTGACAATGGGCTTTGTTTGGCCATGGACTGGGCCTGCTGCTTCAGCAACTCTTGCTCCATACTTGGTTGGGATTGTTGTGCAGTTTGCATTTGAAAAGTTTGCAAGGCATCAAAAGTCACCTTCATGGTTTGTCATACCTGTTATCTTTCAGGTAAGTATAGCCGTATGTTATTCACTTTTTCATAGGAGAAACAGAATTTGAGGTAGTGCAGGTGTTTTGTAAAGTTGTTTACTGGCTTAACGCTTGTTTAAATAGCCAAAATGACCGAGAACAAGTGCCTCTGGGGCTTGCCTTTTTAAAGAATGATCATGACAAATTGTTATTTGAATGTGAAGTTGGGACTTGCAGTGGCTGCTTAATAAGGAATTTATTGGATATCTATTGAATCTATTCATGAACAGGTTTATAGATTGCATCAGTTGAATAGAGCTGCCCAATTGGTAACAGCTCTATCATTTTCAGTGAAAGGAGCGGAGGCAACTCCTCAGACCCTTGCGATTAACAGCTCCTTGGGGACTCTGTTTCATGTCCTCCAGTTTCTCGGGGTTATCTGCATTTGGTCTTTGTCCAGCTTTTTGATGAGATTATTTCCCTCGTCAGCTGTTGCTCCTGATCCATGATCAGATGTTCAAATCAGAAGGTGAAAACTTTTTAACGGTGAGTTTTATACACTTTCAGTCAAAATCAAGCCTTACTTGATGATTAGCATAGAAAGTTTATGTGCCTGATGTATCTTTTTGCTTCTAGTTTTGATGATACATTGTAAAAGAAAGTTGAATCTGGGAATTAAGAGGACGATAGATAAAAAAATCTGATGTTTGCTGATCAAAGTTAATTGTATCACCTGACAAGCTATTCAAAGCAGTGTTATATCAAATTTCAGATGCATCAAGAGATTTGTTTTTTTGTTAACACTTAATTTTTGCATAGAGATTACTTGTTTTCCAGTTTTACTGTGAAGTAACTAGAGAGATCTAGGGTCATTGCAGTGCATGAATTCACTGTCAACCCATGCCCATTTGGGCAAATGCTATGAACTGGGTATGGTCTCATTTTGCACAGGGTTTCTTGCATGATGTATATAGTAAGTGGTATTTTCATGTTTTTTCTTTCATATTTTCTTGTCCTCTAAACAAGCATATTGTTCTTGATAGCCACAGTCGCGTTTACAAAACCTGCTCTACCGATGGATAGTCTCGCGATTGCTTAAACTCGCATTGATGCTTGGTTTCAACAATTCAAACCATTTAGGGTATTGATGAATTAGTGACATCGGAATTAGGTTTAATTCAATTCAACTGATATAATTACTGAAAGTAACTATGCAGAGTTATTTTTCACAATCAAAATAATTAAAAATAAAAAAATAAAGATTTTGCCCCATCGATTGGAGGCTTAATTCAAACATGTTAAACCAATGCATAAATAAGCATCTAGTACAAAAAAACACAATAAAAGTGAAGAGATTGACTTTTTTCTCCTGTTCTTGCTCTTGTCGACTACATTCAAACTCTCAAAACATACTAATACATTCATTAAAAAAATAAAACAGAGAAGAGATTGTTTTTTTCTCAGCATATCATTTGGAATACTCCACGTCTGGCAAAAAGTGCTAATAAACAATAGCTTTATTTGTGCATTTCTTTAAAAATAGTCGGATTTAGACAATTCTTGTATTTACAATGGGTGCCTTACCTTTTCTCTCTATCATTTTCTCATTTTCAATGGTGTATTGAAAACCCTAAAAGACTATCTTAGCTGCCACACACTCAATATGTGACAGTTCTTTCAAAGTTTATATACAGGTATATACAGAAAACAAGCCCAATTGGGTGATTAAAGTTGATTAGTTTCCATTCTGGCCACCAATAGCCCCTAATGAAATAGCTGCCTGTCGAAGACTCTCAAAATTGCCATTTACGTTCTCAATTTCATTCCTGAGATGTTGAATCTGCCAATCAACAAAAATTAGGTCTTTAAATTTTCAACTATTCATGAGATAAATCTCAACTAAATAAGAGTGACTATGGAATAACTTTCAAGCACAAGACTAACTGTCCATGTTAACATCCACACTTGACCACATATCTCGGGCAAGATGCCATAAAAAAATGATTAATTTACTGCAATAATATCGGGAACCAGAAAATATTGTGGGGCTAGATACCAGTAGATGAAGTTCTGTTAGTCGTTTCTCATAGTTTGTACACCTGTGGACAAATAGAGAAGTATATGACATTCAACTCAACTCATGAGTATGCCATGAAACAAATATCAAGAGCAGTTAAGTGCAGATTTTAACATACTGGGTCTGTAGTTTCTTATTTGCTTGTACTAAAGAGGCCAAACCGTCCTGATGATCACCAACCTGCAGAGTTTACAGCAAAGTATAAGATTTCTCATTTTTTGGACATAAACAACCTATTATTTACCAGTATAAAGCATAATAAAGAAGGAAATTGCTGGACAAATGTCAAATTCCAAGCTTAGAGTATGTCATTACTGAGGTTGATAATTTCCTACAATCAGTATTAAAAAAAACATTATTCTATGATAATTTGAACCGTGTTGAACATATGGTGAACCCAAAAGATAGCTAAAACTGAGCTACATTTCTACGAACATCAAATTTTGATAGTCTATAACTATAATTGATTAGTTTAAGAATTTTGCAGGACAGAATGGAAGTTTAGGTCAGTAATAAAAACTTGCCTGTGTGGCATGTTCAACCCCAGGGAGAGCTGCACCTTCAACAATCAATGTTGGCTTCTTCGGTGGATCTAATAAAAGACCAGAATCACATTGTTTTCTCTTTGATGAATTCCCTACTGAAACACAGTATAAGAATAAAATAATAAATTAAAACAAAATTAGTATATAATGCTTGTTCATACTGCATAAAGTTCATTTTCTTGAACTTCTGAGGGCTCTCACCCCATCTAGAACTCTCATTCTGGCTCCTTCTCACTTGGTCTACTGCAGCAATAATTTCTCCCCCACATGAATTACTGTATAAGATGCTAATAGGATTTGTTGAAGGTGTAACACAATGCTCAGGCATCTTAGTGTAGTGAGAACTTAGGGATTTCTGTGAAGGCCTCTTTTCTACTTTATACCCAATCAATTCACAATGGAGATTCCTACCAAATTCAAACACAAAAATCATCGAAGAAAAAAAATATGCTCAGCGTTAAAGCTCAACCAAACAAGAGCCTCAGAAACAAACTGAAAGCACAAAACCTCAAAATTGTGAGTACGTATGAATTCCAGCAACTATCAAAAGTTAATGGATTTAACACAAAAGTTGAAAAAAGCAATAATAGTCTAGTATTTACCAATATTCTATAGTCATCTGCTTCAGTCGATACTCTAACTTATTAAAGAGAGCAGTTCTTTCAAAGCCTTGCTTATCATGGGTAGGCTCAATGAAATTAGCCTCCAAGACTCCTATGATTCGTTCAAAATACATGCAAATAAGCAAATTAGAGCATTATATCAGAGCACATGCACAAGCATTCTCCACAACGAACTACATGCACATGTAAGAAAATAGTTTTGTGATGTATAAACTGAACCAACAATTGGGATGAGCCCAAAAATAAATTAGTTTTACATTGAACTCACAAAAGAAAAATGCAGCCGAAGGCAAATATATATATATATATATATATATATATATATATATATATATGGAAAAAAGATTATCAATAAATCGTTTCAAATCAAAGAAAAATATTGAAAAGGAAACAGCCTCTAAGACTTCACCGACAACGCCCTTGCCCTTGTTGTTGCTTTGGATGACTTGCCAAAAAGGCTGCAAATAAAATTGTAGCAGGATAGATTTGTTGAATGCACACAATATTGCTGTACTAAAGCTAGTAGTTAGATAATTTTCTGAATTAAACACTTGTCATAACCTTACCAAGATTAGGCGTCCTTTGTGGTAAACACTGAAGCCATGAATGTTGGCAATGGGAGCCTCCTTTATAAACCCTATTGTGGTTACAGCATATACCTACAGATTTAAACAACAGAAATCACTAAGCTTACTTTTGTATTTCTTTCTGCTAAAGAACAGAAAACTATCTCCAATCAAAATTTAAAATATGCAATTTTTAAAAAGAGGAATCACTGTGATTAACCCCCCCTTTCAGTTGTACTCCCTCTATTCAATTCATCAAGAAAAGTAAAATCAGACTTGTATTTATTTTTTTAGATAGATGACAATTCAAAAGTTCTCTCACAGACATTTACACAGGAAGGCAGACTGCTTAATCATAAAGGTGGAAACTAGGCAAAAACCTGGATGGTACACAAAAGACAGTTTGCAGATGAAGATCCACTAATTAAATAAATCTATATTAGCCAGTTTCACTGAATTAATGAATTAATAAATACAAGTAGCCAGGTAAGTGATGTATTCTTTTACAATTCTGCGTTTAAGAATGGCCACAGAAACAGTTGTCCACAAATCATGCGGCAACAAACATTTCATCCCTACCTCTCCGTTTGTTCCAACATTAGGTTTATATGCAATGTATTCTCTGAACTTGAGGTCATCAACAACATTATGATGCTCAACAACTCGCCCACACAAAATTATCTGGAACGTTTCATGAATACGCAGATATAGGATAGATGCATAAAGCTGCAAATTAGACAGCAATAAACTTAAGAATAACTGCAAAATACTAGTTTTTACAAATGATAATAACAACAGAGAAATTTAAACCATACACGAAGAGAATACCGAAAACGAACTGCAAGGTGTTGCTTGGTAGCAGATCTCTTAATATCAATAAAGTCAGAAGCCCCGTTTACTAAAATATCCTGAAACAAGTAAAGTCAACGCTAATTTATCTGTGCTTCATTTTTCACACAAACATTAACATGAATAAGAAACATCGAGAACTCCAAAGAGCAACAGATAAGATTGCAAACCTCAGCATCGGTATTAAAATCTAGTTCCAAATCACCATTGTCATTCAACCACAGATTATAGATAACAACTTTTGTGCCATGGTGACCTAGGTTGTCAAACTGTCCATTGATACACAACAATGTAAATATAGTACATAAGATGGGTTCTATATGTCTCTTATTTACCACATATTATTGAAATGCCAATTCAGGAACTAATCTTACTTGCTTCAACAATTCTGCTTCTGATGCATAAGGTGTCCACTTCAGCAGTACAGACAAATTATAAGCAAAACTATCTTCATTCATATGAAGAAGCCGCCTTTCATATTTCCCAGTTAGCGGATTTAAGATGTAATCTACCTAAGCCAACAAAGTAATAACGATGTTAACATTTATTGCATGCCATCATGCATCAAATTCATCGTTTAAGATTTACCATTGGAACAACTACATCATCACTGCCAGTCGAAGTTAAGAAAGTATACGACAGGAGACCTACACTTTGAGTCAAAACCCTGGCATACAAACACATGAGACAAAATCTAAGCAAATAAATAAAATTAACTAAAATATATGTAGTTACATGCATTTAAAAGACACAGACCTAAACAGCAACAATCTAGAGCTCGCATTACAAGCCGAATTGCAATCCTCTCCTCAGCATGTTAAAAATTTGACATACAGAGTGTGACTATACTAAATGGTCGACAGACATTAAGTTGAAACTACAAGAGATTTTTAAAATTCAAAACAAAATGGTCAACCGTCACAAGAAATCAATGTGTATTTGTATCAAACTAGTTTCCCTCTCCAAGTCAACTTTGTTTCTGAAAAGAAAAATATGGGTACTTGGGCTTCAATCCAAAGTGACTAGCCACTTTAGTTACCCACATTTATTCAAAAAGCCCACACAACCCACAAAGAGATGTGACTATTCTAGCATTTCCTCTCACGTGCAATCCCATGTGGCTTTGCACATGGACCGGGAACATGCTCCATGGACTTTTCCCAAGTGGGCTCTGAAACCATGACAAGAAATGTGGGTCCTTGGTTTTTAAACCAAAATAACTTGCCACTTTGGAAGGCTTAGGAGCCTACATTTATCCAAGACAAGAGTTAACGCATCTCACAAAGAAATGCAGAACTATTCTACCAGTTCGACTAATAGAAATGCAGAACTATTCTACCAGTTCGACTAATTTAGCTATCGGACTGTCAATTTCAACTTCAACAGCACAAAACTGATCACCCATACAACAAGGATGTAAGGATAACAACTTATAAAGGGTACTCAAAAAGCCACTATCCTGTAAAAAAAAATGCATTCCCCAAAACATAAAGTAAGCACCTGTCGCGCAAGCAACGCGTGAAAACAATTGCATCAGCTCCAAGTCTCATAGTGCTGGTTTTAAATCCGTTTCCATCTGAGAAAATGAAAACCACCAACTAATGATTATGATAGACAAGATACACCAGAAATAAGCAACTAAATCTCGTTCATACATTGTCCAATAGCTGATCTTGTTGATTTATAAGAGAAACCAAAGCTCATACAATGTCGTATTGTATCTGGACACATACCACCACCATCATCTGATAACAACAGCAATGCAAAGCTTTATAACGCTCAATCAGAAAGAGACAGCGAAAATGCTGGCATATGTATAATCAACAAAGAAAAAGCCCTCCATATACATTTCATCAAGCATGGAGTACCTTGAATTAATAGACCAGGGCTTCCATTACCCAAATTCGTAATTTTATCCACGCGGACATACGTGGCACCATTTGAGATCTGTCCAAGCAGCAAAGAAAAACGGCATCAGTGAAATTGATGAGCAAATACTATTAAGTATTAATAATCAACTGATGAACTACTGCTCTCTATTAGGAAAACGTGTATATTTAACAATAAAAAAGACGTTCTCGATTTTAAAGTTACATGTGAAGAACCTCGTCAACAGCATTGTCAAGTAGCTCCGCAATGGCTGCAATATCAAAGAACCAAGGCAATAAGCACAAACCAAAAACATAATAATGCGTAGAAAAACAAGCAAACCAGAATCAAACCCACCACCAAAAACCCATTTATGCGAAGTTGCATTTGAGTGAAGGAACTTGGGATGAACACGGATATGAGAGCTTCCATCTGCGGACCAAATCAAACAAATGTACGACTTTAACACTCCCACAACCAATAGCAAACAACAACAACAACAACAACATCAACAACAACCCACAAACAATAGCAAATAACAACAACAACGACGACATCAACATCAACAACAACTAGACGATGAAGCGCAAAATACTTAGCAATGTGCGTTGAAAACCCATCCCAACATCGTAATCCCCAGCTTTCCAGAACACCCGGCACAGCGGCTGGGCGAACCCCGGCGGCGCCGCCAGCAAATCAGGAACCCTAGCGCCATTAACACCGCCGCCGCCACGGCCTGCAAAACTCGGATTCTCCGATCGCACATCCCCGTCGTTATCGCAGGTCAAGTCCACCACATCCGGCGCGCTCATTACTTAGATCGAACGCGCGCACCGAAAATCGCGGAAACCTAAATTAGTCCAACACAAACAATTTCATCAACAACAACCACTATCACAAACAACAACAAACAACAATGAAGGTGTTATCAAAAGAAGATGGGGGAGAACATGCAATAAGCACGGGGCACTATTTCTTTGTACCTGCTTCCACTGCAATACAAACAAAAATAAAGAAGGTAACAACACAACACAACACAGCACAACTCTACTGTGTACGAGCAGCCACACTGACACTCCCCACCAACCCACTATCTCTCTATCTATCGATTCCTAATAAATGTTTCGACCAAGACCGGCGACGGAAAAGAGAGCGTCGTCGATTCGAAAACAGATCATTCTCGGCCATATTTAGTATTTATTCATTTATTTTTTTCTTTTATTATTATTATTATTATTTATTTATTTATTTATTTATTCCGGCCTGTTCTTAGTTTTTTTTTTTTTTGCCATTCTATTATAAGAATATGATAATTAAAAAAATACACTTTATTTTTATTTTCAAATTAATAACAGACCTGAGAGTAAGCATTGGAATAAGTTCTACGGGCGAATCACAAAATCATAGCGACCCAGAACAGAACATGGTCTCACAATTTTACTGACGTGTGTTTCTGGGAAGCAATGGCCCCGGCCACTCTTCACAGTTTAGTTTTACATATTATTGATTTGTACATGTATCAGCATCGATAAATTCAAAACTTATCACTTTTTTTTTTTAAGGCCAACAGTACTTGTGCATTACAATGAAGTGAATGAGTACAGAAGAGTACAGACTGGATTTGTTGGCTACAAGACAGAAGATGACGCTGGACGGCAACTATTATATTATTATACTTAATTAAGCACGCATTTGTTTAAAGATAAAAAAAAATATTTGGTTGTAACTCGTAAATAAATAAATAATTATTGTCAGTCAAATCTAAAAACTAATTAGATATACACTAGCCAAGGCCCAACAACGGTAAGGCTGCAATAGCTCAGAAGCAAAACGTGTTTGGAGGAGGAGCATTTCGTCTTGGGTTCATGCTTTCGAACAAAAGCTCCGCTTGAAATCAATAACGCGATAAATTAAGAACAAAAATTAAACACATGATTGTTTGGAGTTTAATATAACTTCTTAGATTTTTAGGATACACACTTTATTTTTATACTTATCACTTAAAATACAATCTCATTTATTCGTTTATTTTGTCGTTTAAAAATGACTTGTACATTAATTAATATTTAGTCTAATTAACTAAGGGCTTGATTTAGGGTTTTGCCCATCTTCTTAAGTCGAATCGCTTGTATGAGTATAGGTAGGGTTTCAATGCCATAGTGGGATGCTTAGTTGGCATTCTATTACATGGTTCTTTGTTTGTCAAGAGTTTTATAAAGGGGTGTGAGTTATTATTTACAATTAATCATAATCATAATAGGATGCCTAGTTGGCAATCCATAGTGTGGGTTAATCTTGTTGGGTAGAAGGGGAGTTAGAATTAATAGCCTTTGAAGGGTGTAAATATAAAAAATCTTATTATTTCGAAAAATAACTAATAGAAACCGGCGTGTGAAATATAATATTCCATGAAAAAATAAAATCATGTATATATATATTTTTCATGTGAACTCTCAAATGGCATCTATTAAGGAGTCAACAAAGTATAGACTCGACAGCATTTCGAACTTACTCGTATTATGCCACTTTTGATAAATGCCACTCTCAATAATAACTAGTCTCACTATCGGGAAAATACACAAAACTTAAGCCGTTTTCAAATTTCCGTATAATTCTTAGCTTATAATACAAAAGTCAAGTACTCTTAAGCTGCTTTTAATATTTTTTGACATCACAATTCTTTGATTTTGGTTAATTAATTTTGAAAAGATAATATAGTCTATTAATTTACACATTGGGTTGGGATATATGGTATCAAAATAAGTTGGTTTCGTGTTAGATTGTAGGTTGGACTAAAGACGTTAGCTAGGATGCTGGTCGCAGGCCAAAGAAAGACGTGGGTTAAGATTACCAGTAGGTCAAGTGTAGGCATTTAAAAAATAAAAGAAATTAGGCGAAATTTTGGGAGGCACATACATGTGTATATGAAAAAAATATTTTTATATTTAGCTTATTTTCTTATTATCAAAATTTTAAAAATTTTAATGTCATTTCATTTTATTACATTTTCATTTCATATAATTTTTTTTTATTTACACAATTTTCATGTCAAATAAATAAACCCTAAAAAAATACAAGGTTAAGTTGTATAAGGGGATGGAAGACGTGCAAGTATTAACTATTAAGTGTGATTGGAAGGCGATGAGGGCAAATACACCCAATAAAATGCAAGGCGGAGAGGAGTGACCCAACCACACTTAATTCTCCCTTGGCTCTGAGAATTCCTCTCCTCTTCTCTCATCCCTTACTCTTTGGATAAGTTTAGACCGATGATTTCTTCTATGTTAATAGGCATTTTGGCATACTGTTTTAGTCAATTGTATACATTGGCTGCATTTGATGGAGTCACGAGAAAAGTTTATAAGATTGTCAAAAACGAAGAAGCTCATTTGTCAAGAAGGATATTACGATACGGAGGGTAGATGATTCATACTTACGATCTAAAGAGTTATTTTCATAAAATGACGCAAATGCTCTCATCTTCTCTGATCCACACCTTCTTTCCCTACCTTCGTTTGTCATCGAGGCTATCACCTCATCTTGCTTACTTGATCAATGACTCAAGTTTAGTCCTTAATGAATGGCATGATTTGTACTGCTTTACAAAGCCTAGGATTGGGTTTGATCTCACCATCGTTAAGGGTTTGATCTCACCATCGTTAAAGCTAACCCTAGCCTCAAAATGGAAGCGATGGTTAGGGGTGTAAATGAGCCAAGTCGAGCCAAGCACGGGTATGCTTGAATTTAGCTTGATATAAAACGAATCAAGCCGAGAAGAGGTGTGCTTGAATTTGACTTGATATAAAATAAGCCGAACCGAGCCAAACTGATCCAAAATTTATGGTGTTTGGCCTTAGTTCGAGTCGAGCTCGAGTTTAGCAAATGTTTATATGTTTGACTTATTTGAATCAAATTTTTTTTTGAACAATATATAAATTAAATGTGACCTCAACGCCGAATATTTTTTCGAGTTTGAACACATCGAATTCAAGTATCGAGCCAAACCGAGCCGAACACTCATTTGCTCAAGTTCTGTTCATTGTTCAACGAGCTTATCCATCTCGAGCCAAATATTTTTTCGAGCATAAAATTAATGAACACGAGCCGAGCTGAGACGAACCGAATACAAAAAGCTCACGAACAGGTTTAGCTCACTTACACCCCTAACGGTGGTCAATCCCTCAGTGAAAGGTGAGATCATTGTCGTTAAAATCGGTATGAAAGGGTTGACTTAACCGAAACGAGTTGATTCAAAAGATCAACTAGTACCCAAAAGCAGACAAGGTGGAAGAATGCCAATAGAGTTGCCGCTTACCCTGTCAAGGGGCCGAGTTTGATGATGGTGATCTTTTATGGCCTTACCTTGGGCCTGCTTGCAGGAGGAATGTGGTAGATGCACCACGGGGACAATATATCAGAGGAAGACCAGAGAATTCTGTAATTTGCTCGAAGAAAGGAATATCAGTGTTGTCGATGAGGAATAGATCAAAACTATGCTTGTAATTTTTCCCGCCAAAATGAGGTATTGTAAATTTGATATGAAGTACTAGCAATGGAATAAAGTAGCATGGAAATGAGAATATCTATTACATTTTGAACTATACAAGCAGTAGGGAATCTTGGATGGCGTTATCTTCAAAAATTACTAGACATAAATTGATGAAAGGACTTCTTTTGGCCCTGCCAATTGCAACAAAATGAAACAACTGAATAATGTTAATGCGATGTGAGTGGGAACTAAAGATGCATAACAGTCGGTCATGCTGTTTACTGCATCATTAAACAGTTTGTCCCCATATCAAGTCTCATTCACGGCTTTATCACAAATTGATGGTATCCAGAATGACGATAATCTGAGCCAACAAACACGCATCGTGAACTGAGAGACAAGTGCCTAACTGCAACGACTTTGGAGCCACAAAGTAGCATCTGTTGGTACTAAATGCTTCAATATCATCGTCTGGCCACGAGGGTACCCATAAAGCCTGCACCTATTTCATAATGCTTGGCCTCGCTAAATCCTACATCTTTGGCCAACTCTTCCAACTCATTGCCTTCAAGGTAGGTCATGCACAATGTTAACGAATAAGTGAAGAAAATGAAACACAACAAACCCCTCGTCAGCTACAAACAAGAAGCACAAAGAAAAGGGATTATGACTTAAGCTGAAAAAGTAACTCGTTAATCATAAAATGACCTCGAAAACAGTAACAATATAGGTATAACTTGACATCATAACCCAAAAAATGTTCTGCAATGAAGCTCAAATAACAGCAATCACAAGTTTCGGGTTCCAGAAAATATACCTGTCAAAAATTCTTTGATCGAGTTCTTCAAATAAGCATACTCCATAGTCAACCCGTAACTACTTGCCATGGGAACAACAACGTAATCCAAAATCCAGTCCTTCCCCATTTCATTACAGGCAACGTGTCAGTAAACAAAACCCAGGACAAATATATAGACGAGTTTTTTTTCCAAACCGAATATATAGAGTAGCTGCTCATGAAAAAACAATACCTTAAACGGATCAAAGGAGATATTATGCCATAATTGATAATATGCTAACACACGACGCAGAAAATACGACCTTATGCTGCTTTCATCTATCAATTTATATGGTTCTTTTGTAGCAGCTTATGGATTTTCTTTATGGCTCTGTTAAATAAATAAATTTGTGTTCTTCAAAAATAGGCACAGAATATTCACAAGGCCCAGCGAATTAAATTTAGTACATGATTACAGAGAAGTTATCTTTGAGCAAATAATTGCTAGCATGCAATGGTTTTATACAAGTTTGCAAACTTCAAATTTATAGCTGGCGTACACTATTTTTTTAAAAAAAAAAAAACAAAAAAAAACAAAAAAAATCAAATTCAACTGAGATTATAAGACGCAGACACTAAACGCAGCACATACTTATATTTATATTAGTTTGTCATGATATTTTTTGTACCTGAAGCATGACAGTGATGTCATTTGCGCTTTTATTGAAATCCAACACCGAAACTCTTGAACCTATTATTAGCTGATTAAGGTTATGTACTTGCACAAGTTACACCGAAGACAGCACTTGAAAAATGTCAAAAAATAACTACCTAGTTTCAAAACTCGATAGATTTCTTTCATAGCAGCTAACCTATCAACCACATTTCGCAAACCATAGCCAATTGTAACTGCATCAAAATAGTTGTCTGCAAAAGGCAAATTGAGAGCATCACCTTCCAGCCATCTGCCAAACATGACATAAAGATGTAAAAACACAACCATATAAAGCATTTAAACTTGCAATGAGACAAAACACAATCAATGATAATGTATGTCTTTACAAAAGGATTTCTATTTTTATTTTTATTTTTAAAAAAATTATAATTGTGTAAAAATGTAAAAGTATAAACACAAAGTAAATGCTTGAACTGCAAAGTCACACATTGATAGCTTGGACAATGGTAGACAAGATTGTAAATGGCTCAAAGCTCTATAGCGTATTAAGTGAACATAAAAAGTAACATCGCATTCATAATATAGAATAAGGATCCACACATAGCAGTTTGCCAACTAAACCTCGATACTGAGGATTTTATACTATGGACGCACAAGCTTCAACTCTCGTAATTCCAATGACTTTCGTGTGTTCTCCAGTAAATCGAGTACGTACACAGATTTCATGTTTTCTCCATTTCTTCAAAACTCACTTGATATTTTTGTGGCATATTCTTCCCGATGAACCCTGACGACTTGAGGCAATAGCCAATTGATGCTCCGAGAAATCAAGACCAACCACCTGCAAATTGAAAAAGCTGGTTTGTGTTTGCAGAAATAATAACTATAAACTGCCAACTGAGAATATATTTGCTAGAAACACAAAGACTTAATGCAGAGAGAAAAGGCAGCATTAGAAAACCCATGACATAATTAGATGGCATGATACTAAATTTCAAATTTATGCATCTTCAGGGCATGATCAGAAGTGCTACAAAATCTCATGGCATGTCACTCTATAGACCTCCAAGTAGGACAGGCGATTCTTCTTCTTACACCTTATCCCCCAAAGGGTGTCCAAGACATGGATCCAAATGTAAAATCAAACTATGAGAAGAAATGATAAAATAATGATAGTGGAAAGCCTTTACAGAGACCAAGCCGCCTTCTTCGGCATGGGAGCACCATCACAGGTACAGCTTTTCATGTCGCACAGATTTAAGAAAGAAAATTACAAAAAAAAAAGTAAGAAAGAAATAATTTACCTTCCCGGACAATCCAACCTTTTCAGACAAGAGAAAAGCCAAATCCCCGCTGCCACAGCATATATCAAGCGCAGTGCCTCCACTTCTCGCCCTGCAAACAAGAATCAAATTAAGTCAGCAAAAGATGCGCCCATTCATTATAAACGCTCAATCCTCCATCTCTTTCAGCAAAGCAATTGGGCATCAAAAATTAATTTTTTTTAAAAAAAAAAAGAAAACGAAAATTGGAAAACAGGAAATGGAAGTTACCCGCTCCAAGAGACGGCCATTCTCTTCCATATCCGGTGCTGCCCGAGGCTCAGCAAATCGTTCAACTGCCATAGAACAAATCCAACCAAAACCCAGACTTGCATTAAACAGAAAAGACGCGAATTAACTTGCACAACAAAACTTTCATTTGGAGAGGGAGAGGAGGGAGGACGGACGTCATCGTAGCGATGGGCGATCCGGTTGAATAGGGCCCGTCGGTCGGCAGAGCACACGACCCTCCGGCGTCGGTGGACGGCGGGTGGCGGGATTAGGACCGGGGTGGAAGAAGCAGAGGACGCCGCCATTGCCGGCCCTCCCACTCCCGCCTCTTAGAAATCGGGTCCACATGCCCTGCGGTGCAACTCACATACGCCACCCTCGTTGGGTGAAAATTTTCAAAATAAGAGTTTAGTATTGAAAAATTACAAAATAAGGTACTTTTCTAGAAGTAGGAGAGGTGGCCGTGGCCGCCGTTGGCTCGGAGTCGAGTCTATTTTTATTATTTATCTAAAATATAAATATAGATCATAGAACCCTAGATTCATAAATTTTGAATACTAACATTTTTTCTATAAATTTCTCTTAATAATTTTGAGCTTTATAACTTCCAAATATCTAGCAACCAATTCTAAAAAAACTGTTAAAAATTAATGAAAAGGTGAGTCGGGAAGGTGAAGAGGCAAAAACGCAAGCATGGGGGAGGGGGGACTTTTTCTATGAAGTGCAATCGCCGGAACACAGGTTAATTATTATTGATAAAAGATTTGATGTAGTACTTGCTACAGTAAGTTTGCTATAATATTTATTTGATTAAATTATAATTTCTTAATTAAGGGCATTTGAAAATTTAACTGAAATAATTAAGTCAATCTATTTTAATTAAAAAAATTATACCAATTAAGAGATAAGTGTTATGGTGAGTTTGCTATGACAAATTCCTCGACCAAAATCTGGAGTGGAGGAGATTTATAGCGACCACTCCCACTCTCGACTTGCGGTGTTAAAGTAAGGGCAACGTAAAATTGAGTGTCATTTAAAGAAGTCTAAATCGCACAATTTTCCCTCCTAACTCTTTGGGTAGCCCACATGCAACATGCAAGAAGGCCGTATGCCATAAATGCGGTTTGACGTTATAGTCAACGTAAAACAAACATCTCCATCACAATTAACTTAATCCTCTTTTCTTCATTAAGTGTGTAAAAGAGTCGAGCTGTGTCAAATAAGGGCATATTTGAATTCAATTTGATTTTTGATAAGTATGTTTAAACTTGTTTGATTATTTGATAAATTTTAATATATTATAGGTTAAGCTGCCCACTATATTTTCTAGTCAAGCTCCAATCGAGTGAATATTTATATTTGGCTCATTCTTAACTTATATAAAATTAAAATTTTATTTTTAACACTATATAAGTTTAATATAATCTCAATGAGTAAAATCAAATTAAATATTTTTTTTAATTTAAATATATCGAACTTAAATTTTGAGTCAAATCAAACCAAACATTTTTTAGCTAGCGATCTTTTTATTAATCAACGAATTATTTATTTAAAACCAATTTTTTTTTCGAATATAAAATAAACGAGTCTGAGTTAAAAGCGAAATCGTGCATGAAAAGCTTGCGAGCCATGGCTTGTTTACGGGGGGGGGGGGGGGGGGGGGG